>VWZW01003295.1:1415098-1448691 GCA_013397115.1 Edolisoma coerulescens
GGGAGCATCGCGGAGGCGCGGAGCGAAGCGCGGGGCAGTCTCCCAAGGAGGGAACAGGCTGTCCTGGAATGAGCGCAGGGGGCCCTGTCAGAGGGGGGTGACTTCGAGTGTTGCTCTCAAAGCAGCCGAGCCTGGACTTGGCCAGGGCAAGCATTCATGTTATACCGGCCCTAGAGAATCCCAGCTCATCAGTGGCGGAAAAGATGTGCCTTTGAGAGATGCCTGGGAAATAAGATCTGGAAGGAGCTGCGCTCTTTAGCAAAGCACAAAAAAGCTAAAGGTGAATTTGATACTTTTCCGTGATTTTTACGTCCCTGGCAAAGCAAACAACATTCTCAGAAAATATGTCAATGTAATGAAAAAAATAACATGCAAAACTTGAGGTGAAGTTGAAATTCAGGTAATGAAGTAAACCATCACACTTTAATTTGCAAAAGATATGTGTGCATATATGTAATTTTATAATAAAATAATAATCTGTAGCTTTTCTTGCAAGATCTCAGTGTTGCATACTCAGCGTGACAATGCTGTTGCCCTTTATGTGTCATTGTCCTTAGCAGTTCCCATTTGGAAGCTGACTTTCTGTATTGTGGGCACTGAAACATTGGCACAACACTCTCAGAAACCTCCTCTGCCTTTACTTTATGTTGAAGTAAGAACATAAAGCAAAATATCATTATTTTACCATGGTTAAGGCCATAGCCTAGATCCCAGTTCCTTGCATTAAACAAATCCCGGGGTGAGGCTCTTTCATTTTTAGCTTAATTTATTGGAATTGGTGAGGGAACAAATGAAAGGGAAAGAAGGTGGCTCCTGCAGGCCGTGACTGGGGCAGAGGCGCAGTCCTGTCTCGTTCCCAGGAATGCAGCGTGGCTGAGCTGATCTGATTCACGCATGGTCCTGACCCCTCTGCAGAACCTCAGGACTTGCCCCGAGAAGTCTTTGCAGTTGATCCTACCACTATATGTCAGATTTCGAACGCAGAGGTTCTCTACAGATGCAGGAAATGCAGGTACTTTATATATAAAAAATTACGTATTTTTATATATTTATAGATTACTTTATCTTTCTCCTTAAAATGTCATTGTGAAATCCACTCAAGAGAAGAATATCCTGTGTAAATCAATGGGCATGTCATTGTTGTCAGGTCAGGGATGAGCTGTTGCCTAAGTTTCCATACTATGTTTGCAAAAAAAAAAAAAAAAAAATCAAAAGTACAAAATACAAAACTTTTGTTCCCTGGAGTGATGCTTGTGAGTCTTCTAGGCTAATCAAAGAAATGTAGAATTTGTACTCCTGTTTAATTATTTAGAATCAGGAGACCCATATGCCTGTTTCCTATTGTCTGTAGATTTGCCCAGTTAAAAAAAGGTTTGTTTTCCTTCTTTTTTCCCTGTGTCCTGGAGGGCAGACGCGCTCTGTTCCGCAGCTCCAGCATTTTGTCCCACACGGAAGGAATCGGACCGACAGCCTTTGCCCACAAGAGGATAACAGACTCTGCACGGCTTTCTGGGAATGGCCAGGAAAAGTGCACCTCGTACTTCATTGAGCCCGTGCAGTGGATGGAGCCGGCATTGCTCGGAGTAATGGAAGGACAGGTGAAGTGGAGCATGTGCTTTATTCTTTGGATTTTTGTGCTTTTTATTTTTTTGCAAGGGCAGAACGAACTGTGTCTCTTCCCTGAAGGGAAAACCCCTACACAAGGTGCTAGGCCTCCCAGCCTTTCTGACGTGAATTTTGCAGCTTATGGGCACATTCCTAAATGTAAAATACTCTTTCACAAGGAAACAAGCTGGTGCTCTGCTGGAGCTGACACCACCAAGCCAGGCTATTGGACAGGGTTTATCTGCTCTGTTTGGTTTTATTATGAGAAAGGTTTGTGGGACTTAAAAAGCCTGATGTGGTCTTTCTGGACCCTGGTAAAACTGTCTTGGTCGTAGTAGCTGCATTTCCACACCCTCCCTTCTGCCAGCACAGCTGCCTGCTACACCTCAGGGCTAAACGGCCCTCCCAGTTTAGCTTTTTGACCTGTTTTTAACTAGATCCACATCAACACACATCTTAGACTGAGTCCTGCGTTTTTCTTGCAGCTTCTGTGTCCCAAATGCACGTCGAAGCTGGGCTCCTTCAGCTGGAGGGGGGACCAGTGTTCCTGTGGCCGCTGGGTGACGCCGGCTTTCCAGATCCACAAAAGTCGCGTGGATGAAGTGAGGACACTGCCAGTTGGTAACTTCCAAACTGCCAAAACCTGAACTCAGCCCTTCATTTGATGGATTTCTCAACATCCACCAAGAACTACGGACTAGTCCATGGTTGCCAGGAATGAGCTTGTGACTTCCACCCCTTTGTGAGGTGGCGGAATTACTCGAACACCTTCAGCTTGCTGTATCTCTTAATATAGTCTATAAAATATCAGAACACTTCCTTCAAAGAGGTGGTACAGAGTGGTCAAATCTACAAAATGGGCCAAATGTGATGTTTTTAGTGTACTCTTAATTTATCTGTTGTTGTTTACAGAAGGTCTCAACTCCTTATTCAAAAGGAGTTGCTGTGGCCAGCAGTGCTGCTCAGCTTCTGATCCAAAGTGCCAAATGCCCAACTGGTACAATTACAGTTGTTGCATTAGCATGCATGGCAGCAAAAGGCAAACTTCTATTTAAAAAAAATAAAGTTACACTTATTGTATTAAAAGCAATCCTAAGAATACCTGCCCTAAGAGTATTTACTACATTGTAACTCTTGCATGTAATGTGTGAGGAGATTGTGCAAGCTGTACTGGAATGGGAGAACTGAAGTAAAGAGTCCATGCCAAATTACTGCTTACAATTTTAAAGAAATCCTTAAACTGATGAAGTCTTTTTTTTTAAAGCAAGCTGTGAGCTTTTGTGATGGGCTGCTGTGTACGCCACTGTGGCATAGGTTTGGTTTGACATAAGAAAACAGGGTAGATAAAACCTAATTTAAATCAATTTTATTTTCATTGACTTGAACAATTTTTTTAAATTTATTTTTTTACACAATTTCCAGCAACATACATTATGAAATATACAAGATAAAGTAGGTGGTGGGGTTCTGCCCATCTTGTAATTCCTCCCACAGCTGTAGAAGGAAGACTTGCAGGACACAGTGAACATCAGAATCTCAACACTGAAAACAGACACAAAACAAAAAGGACAAAAATATATATGAAACTTTGAACTGGTCACACTTCAGGGCCAGGTACAGCACAATAAATATTAGAACTGCATTATCTTAGACATCTTCTGTAAAGTTTATAACATCCTCTATTTAAAGAGATAAGAACATCTGGTTTCTAGCATGAAATGCTACATTGTACAGTGGTGAAGGGTACAAATGATGAGCCCAGCAAGGGCTTGGATGGTGACTACTCATTCACACATGCTCGTTGATAAAATAAGCAGCATACACCAAAAGTTTAGTGACCTGTAAACTTAAGCGTTCACTACCAGAACATCAGCTGGAGGAGCAGTTTCTTTTCGGGAGAACCAAAAATAGTCAATCCCTTTAAGTTTCAGCTGGGCTCTCCCCTGACAAACAGTGGGTTGATACCATAATGGAAGTGGCAGCATTTGGTCCGTAGCACAAGATCCCTTTGCATCACTACTGTTCAAAGCTGGCGCCGGTGGAAATACTTCAGTGCAGAATTAACGCTCACGTAGGCACGGTGTCACCAACAACAGGTGATGTCTCAGGACTAACAAAGCAGTAGATGGCAGCTGGAACCCAGCTGGGCACAGCATGCCACCTGACACAATCGAGAGGGAGAGACTGGAGAGGATGCCAGCATCTCTCTCTCTTGCACTCTGGAGCAATGGGATGAGTGCTGGGCTCGGGGAGTTTGACAGAAAGGCTGCGCTCTGCTCATTCCTCATCTCAGTCTAGTTCTGCCAATAAAAAAAGCCCCAGAGACAGCAGTTTCAGCTGCTTGACAGAGTGCTTCCAGAGCACAGAGCAGAAGACCAGAGCCACTGGTTTCTCTTGCATCGTAATCAACAAGGCAGGAGTAAATACATTTTGTACTCGTCAACCTTCCCCCATTCATCCCCCGCCCCCAGATGAGCATCACACATTCCTCTTACAAGAGAACTGGGGACCTTCTGTGCCACCACCCAACAGGCCATGTGAGCACAGGTGGAGGAAGAAGGCTTTCCTTTCCTTGGCATAACCTGGGCATTGCACTGGGGGCAACTGCACTGGCAGAGCACCACCAAGGAAGGACCACGCTGTGGTCAGCACATGTGGCATCACTGTACCTTGCCAACCATGCCCTGCAGTACATGGCAGCAGTCACAGGCTTCACAAAGTAAAGCAGCTGAGTGTCAGGAATTTTTATGGGATGAATGGGAGCCAAGAAGGTAAAATTCTGCTGGAAGCTGAGCACCTATGGCTTTGATTTTAGCTGATGCCGAGTCCAACAGTCCTATCTGTATTAACTAGGAAGATAAAATTGTATTTCTCCAGTGTACAAAATTATACCAGTCACTTGTATGTGCTCATCTTCTAGTTAGCCCCTTCTTGGAGAGGACCAGAACTACCACATTTCAATACCAAAAGACTCAGCTGAGAGACTCGGAAGTGACAGAGTAGTGAAGAATTTTTGGTTGTTATCAACATGTCACCAGAATATGGTCAATAATTCTGTTTGAGAACAGGGAGTTCTACATCTGATAGTCACTTAGCAAAGTGCCAGGTGTAAATGCCCTTACCACTGCCAGCTCGCAATGTACCGCATGACTGCATGAAGACCTACACCTCCTCTGCCAGTGCAGCTCAACTGGTTACACCCCGAGGTGAAAGACTGGTTACCAGGAGAGCTGGGAGAGGAAAGGTGAAATTTTTCCCACCCTAGAAGTGTACAACAGCATTTCCTCACTCAGCCAGGCCCATTCACACATCACTCACCACTTCAGACACACAAAGCAATGCCAAATACAAACTAAGAGGAATGTTTTTTGTAAAGACACTCTCTGAGTATGAACAGGGGAAACATAGGGTTATTTATCAACTCAAGTACTGTTGCATCATTCTTGTAAGGTAGGGAAGCAGAGGAGCTGAGATGAGGAACTGAGAGGACAAACTGGAGTGGTCACAGAGGTCGAGTCTAGTCTTCCAGACTGCGAAATGCATTCTGCATATCCTCAAACAGCTGAGCATAGTCCGCCTTGATTTTTGTTTCACCATCTTTGACAGGGTCCTGAAAGAATACAGCACATAAACAAATCCATCAGGAAAAGCCTTGGGTACTTAAGTCAGCCCTGGTTTGCAACTGCTGTAACCTCTTGACCTCGGGATTAACACTTGCTAACTGCAGAGCAGGCATTGTAGCTCTGTCTTTGCATCCTGTCTGTCTCACCAACAGCCAGAGGGTTTAAATCTCATTCTCTTCCCACATTAGTGACCCAGGCAGAATGGGTACTGGACAGAGAATTTTTTTTTCATGAGCAGTAGTTACTGCACTGAAAAGCAACTTATTTGGAAAGCAATCAACAATACTGAGGGTCTTGGTTAATGCTGTGTGATTCAAGAGCTGCAGTGATTAATACCAGCTCCTATCCCCACACCAAATGCAGTGCATCCCCAGTAAGTGGAAGAGTTACTCTGCCATTACTCAGAGGTTGTTTAGTTCAAATTAAAATGTATTGTGTAATCATAAAAAGCTCAAAAATATCTTTGTACAGCTTCATTTTCTCAGATTACTTTCCATGAAAGACAAAGGCAAAAAGTGTAACTATCAGCTTTGCTCTGAGGTTGCAAGGTTTTCTCTGCAAGAAGCATTAAGTGTCAGGCTGTGAAATCTGTTCAATGCCTTCACCATTCTCCTCTGAGTGCTAAGATCCTCTGGGTCAGTGCAGCTCTTGGGAAACAAAAAGGCCTTACATTTGTGGATGCACTGCTTCTTACATTGTCTCTCCAAAGCACCCAGACCACAGGATGCAGGGCATCTGAATCCTCAGACCTGTCAGACTGTTACCTGGGGAATATAATTTTCCTTTCATAACTATTAGAGGTCCAGCTCCACTTAACATATATTCACTCTCTGGATTCCCTTTTTCAGCCATGCTGTCCACTGCTCTGCTGTACTGCAGGTGCCTGCTGGGGGGCCACGGTTTGTAGGGAGTGTTTTAATTACCCTATCTCTACATAACCAGCTCGCAAAGAAGCTCATGTCCCCAAGTGAATCTTGTTACGTTCTTCATGTTTTGAGAATATATACCAGGAACCCACTTATTGCAGAAACAAGCCAGTACCCTGCAGGAACAGAATACACTGGCATGGCAGAACATTTAATCCTGAACATATTTAATCCAATGGTACTTGTTCTCCAAAGATTTGCAGCATTGACTTATATGAGTTTTAACGGAGTAAGCATTATATTTCAGACAGGATATCAGTCAGTATCACAGGTTACTACTGTCCTACCAGTAACTGCTACACCAGCATGCTCTGGAAAGCTGTACCCTACACATGATAGCTACTGAAGTTACCCAGAGCAGGTGCTCCAATCCACTTGTTTTGTCTTAAGCCCATGTTAAAGTTACTCCTCCCCTTCCTCTCCTCACTTCCAGCAGTCTCCTTTATATGAGAGACAGATATAAGCAGCCTGAAGTTTAAATCCAGGAAAAAGTGAATGATAGAAATGTTAATCAAGCTATTTTAAATAGAGGTTAAGGAAAGAAATGCTCCTGCAATAATATGTGATGTGTCTCTTGACTGGCTTCAGGCTGCTTCTCTCTGATAATAGTCTCCCTAGAACATCTTATAATATTTTTACATAATTTCATCACAAAACCCCCAAAGCAAACAGCAAAAAGGTGCTTGTGCTGTTACCATGACTATATGTAAAAGAGACTGCTGAAGGTGGGGTTGCCAAGGCTGTGCAGTCAGCATCACCTGACTAGATTTCTGCACTGACCATTCCTGTGCTCACAAACCAATTCTTTACTGTATTCAAAATGATGGCAAAGAGTCTCTGTTCACAGACCTTCATCTAAAGCCTTTGGTCAACACCATTGAGTCAGTCTTTCAGAGGCACTGGAAGCTCACAGGAAGCAGGACAACCCACTTCCTTACAATCATACCTTGAACTTCATGGAGGTAAGTCTGTAGAGGATTTCGCTCATGTTCTCTCGGATGATGGACCACGTGATCTTATTGTCACTCTGAGCTGTGGTTTCTACAGCACGGCGTGCCATGTCATAAAATGCAATCATGTTGGAAAGCATTCCCACTGTTTTATAGAAAGGGCAGAACCTGACGGAATAGAAGAGGACCTGTCAGGCATCTTAGAACAGTTAAAAGGATTCTCCCTGGATTCTCCCCTGACAGAAAGACTGCCAGCCTGCTTTATTCCAGGGATTTTTAATATATACTGCCAAGGAAGAGGGGCTGCCTCCAATAGGTCCCACATTTTTAAACAGGCAGATCGTAGGCCAAGACAATCATCCTGAAGTTGACTGAAGCTGAGATTTCTGAAGCAGTACCCAAACATTCAGGCAAAACAGGAGAGAACAGGAACCACTGCTCTACAAGTCTCACATTTCAATCTGTGCCAATGGTAACGAGTAAAGGAAAACAATGAGCAGCCAACAGAATTCCTCCTTCCTGTTTTGTCCATCAAGGCTTCCTCCTAACAGCCTGGGATGACAGCTCTGCAAGTTTCTTTGCTCACAGGAAAGACAGTTCCTCTATGACAAGAGCACTTCATGCACAGCTCCATTTTTAATGGGTAGGTGAGTGCCATAAAAGGTACCTCATTATTATTTATGTGCTACGTCCTGTGTTTCCTATAGCATACTCACATACCTTCCCTAATAACCTGATCAAAGGCAGACACTGTTACAAAATGATGGATGTTTACATTTTTAGTGATTAAGTACTTGAGACTTCCTCATCTACCTGGGCTGGGGAGTGAGATGAAGTACAAAAAGGCCCTTTGTCAGGCTGTTAAAACACAAGGATGGCATGGAAAGAAGAAAAGCAGAGTTCACTAGGGTTTTTTTGATGGATCAAACTTACTCAAGAATTATGCAGTAGTAACTGAAAGCAGATTCTTGCAGTCCCCTGTGTATTGATGGAATAAACAGGAAGACTTTGGATGTTATCTGTGAAAATAGAGCAGTCCTCCTCCTCAGACATGCTACTGCAGAAACATTGGCTAACAGAACAACAGAGGAGGACCTGGGAACCCCAAGGGTTCTGCTTTCAGGAGGGGTCTGCATGCCTTGGGTAAGACAATGTGAAAGCACTCTTCAAAGGGCTACCTAAGCACAATTCCTCCATTTCTTTATGGACAGTAACATTAACTTCTGCACTGGTCAGCTTCCACGTAAAATAACTGTATCAATCCAGACTGCACAGGACTAAGAGGGCAGAGTGGCCAGTCAGATCTCACCTGTCATAAGGCGTGTAACCATTCTGCTGCAAGAAGTCATCTTTTATCAGCTTGGCAACCTCCAAGGTAATTTTATCTGTTTCTGCCAAGGAAGCCTAGAAAAGTAAGGTAAACAGTTAGTTTAGTACTCAAGTCCATGAGGACACAGTATGTCCCGGCCAAGAACAGCTATCTTTCAGTACCTGTCTTCTTCCCACCCTCATAAGACAGCATCAAGCAGAACTCTGTCTTTTGGGTATTTCTCACTCCCTGCTACAGAACAGACAATTTAACTGATTGCCAGATTAAGATGGGCCAAACAGTCAGTAAGTCTGCTTTAGCTCTATCTGATAGTGGGAAGGAAGTTCCCTTTAAGATCATGGAAAAGCCACCAGACACTGAAAATGCACATGGCTTTGCTGTGAGGTACATTGAAACATCACCTTCCTACATAAAGACAAATTCATTTTTACCTTCCTCAATCCTTATGGAAGAAAGACTAGATCTCAGCATGCTAGATCAAGAAGCAAGCTAAAGGATTTGGTAGTAGTCTGCACTGTTACTAATGTCCTTTTCCTGCCTGGCATTGAAGAAAAGGAGTTGATGACAATGCCTGTCATACTCCACAGGACAGCCACAACCCTGCTGCACACTGCTGCTCTTAGCACCACAGGTCACTCTTCTCCACCTTCATCATCCTTTTGCTAAAAGGGCCCAATTCAGCTTTAAGTACCCCAGCTTGCTTTCTAAACAGGAAGCTTGGACCTTCTTTCATGAGGAGACTAACAGAATTCAGAGCTAGAAAGAAAAAAAATACACCGACTCTACTTCCACAGTTCCCCCTTTCTAAAGGTTTGTTGCCAAGCCCAGACAGAAAGAAACTGTCAAAGACAACATCTCTGAGAAAAAAAATCACCAGTTCCAGTAATTCTATCATGAAAATAATGCCTAGTCACAAGCACTGGCTTATCAATATCCCTTCCACACCAAGGAACCAATCCTACCCTGCTCTGTAAACCAGTCTTCTAGAGCACGGTTTTGTAAACAGAGAACTGCAGAAGGTCCTATCACCCCATTTCCTTTTCTTCAAAGACATATCAAGAGAAAGAGAGTTCTACTAGGCAAGATCTCATGAAAGGTCTCACTTTTGTTGGACCAGAACATCAGTGAAGAAACAGAGCACCGTGAGCAAACTTCCTTCAAATAACGGTACCTAATACATGTTACTACACACTACTACAACTCTGTAAATCATAATAGCTCATCTGAACATCATGGAATTAAATTACTGTCAAGTACATGCCAGGAACCTGCCAATTATCATATTTACAGTGCTAAGCTGAAACACAGAGTTTTCACTGGATCCTTTCTGAGAGCTTTCAATGGAAATTTTCCTGTCCAAGTTTAGCTTTTTCTTCAAAACACTGAAGTGAAAAAAGGAAATTAAAGTGCCTGCAAAATGGAGCCATATGTCACAGGTTTCCAAAGAAAAAAACAGATAATCACAAGTTTTTAAAAAAGCAGACTTCACTTTGTTTCTACAGGCCAACTTGTAAATGCCAACACCTCTGTTCTGCAGCTGGCAACATGGTTTCTAATAAACTGTAACCCTTCAGATGGCTTCAACAGTAAAGATCAGTTTGCATAATCTCTCTACAAGGACTGCTTCCAATGGAATACTACTTTAGGTTGCAGCAAAGGGCATTTCAGCAGTACTAGAACACCGAAGCAAGTGAAGTTCAAAGCAAGCAGTAGATGTCCCACAATCTAATTACATGAGAAAGGTAGCATCAAGCCAAGGTTTAGCAAATCTGAAAAACTATTTGTCATTACAAGTCAAACAACATGTAGACAATTGGAATAAAACACAGTTTGAGGTGAGAGAGTCTGACATCTCCCAGTGATCTTTTGTGTGCAATGCAGTATCCATCGGGTCTGCTCTAAGACATGATCAAAAGCCTGCACTAACCATGAGGAAATGGAGGATGGCTCAATGACACCACATCTGGTTACTCACCTTCCCCACAAGCTGCACAATCTCTGCAAGGTCCTCTTCTTCCTGTAGGATCTCTTTGGCCTTTGTCCTGAGAGGGACAAACTCTGTGAAATGCTTGTCGTAGTACTCGTCCAGGGCTCGCGTGTATTTGCTGTAGCTGATCAGCCAGTTCACAGACGGGAAGTGCTTGCGCTGTGCCAGCTTCTTATCCAGGCCCCAGAAAACCTGCCAGAAGCCAGAAAGGTCAACCAGCTCTCCAAATCAAAAGTGAACTAAAATAATTGAAGGCAATTAAAAAAAAATACAGAGAACAAGTTGGAGCTAATGCAGCATGGCAAAGGCTTCACAGATGGAAGCCTGGGAGCCTGTTAACTATAGCAGTGACATTCAAATAACACTTCTCAAAAAATGATGCAACTTTTAAGCTGAGTTCAGATTTATTCAGCTTGAGACTGCTCATGAGGGAGCAGTCAGCCATAGCAATGTCAATACTGGAGTCTAAGTAAAGTAGAGACCAAAGAGATGTAACTGCTTTTCCCAAAACTGCAAACAGTTGCAAGAAATTCTTCTCCCAGTCAGCTTCTCTGAGGATTTTTTTGTGGTTTCAATGCACCTATATTAAGAGTGGTTTGCTTTCCGTCTCAGCTGAGAACGGATACATTCGAAGTGCAGCTCAATGGGCAGCACTTAGGAAGCACACAGATATCCCCGAGCAGGCAGTGTTGGAAGGAATTGCTACCTTCACTCCCTCTTCCAAAGGGATCTCAAACACATCAGTTTGAGACCATCTCACAAGGTCGCCTTTTACACTGCTAGAACACTTTCCAAAACACCTTACAATGCTGCCTGTGTCAAATCAAAGATCTCACCCCAGCCACTGGCACAAATGTGCTGAAGCACAAGCACTTCAACAAAGTGGACAGAAGAGCTGCAATGTTGTGGGACGTACCTGAACAATGCCCAGGGTAGCAGATGTGACAGGATCAGAGAAATCACCACCTGGGGGAGAGACACTGAGCAGGAAGAGATACGGAAAGGTTACCAGAGTTGCTTTCACAGTTCAAACTGAAGTACTGAATATTCGACTGCACAGCTCAGTGATCCAAAAAACCAGAAAAGCCAACATGATTTCAAGTAAATAACAGATCGCAATATGTTTGCAGAAAGTGCTTGATGCAGACCCACACAGGAGTAATATCAAGCATGCCATGCAATAGTTACATCAGTGACTGATTGACAATATTAAGGTATAATTTCAGTCACGTTAGTTCCAGGTAGTAACTCCAGCTTGGATCATCAAACCTGTCTCAATTTGAACAGATTTGGCAAGTGTGCTGATAGAACATCATGAATACACAGTGTAGTTATTTTACAGGAGACAATATCCCAATTTGAAATTATTTTTGATATTAATCTAAAAGGTAACTACTTCGTTTGTGCTTGACACTCCAAGATATGCCTTTCCAGAGATTAAAAAAAAAAAAAAATCTTCGAATCTCAAAAGCAGAAAGACCTGATGTATGTATGTTGTGAGCAGAAGAACTAAGCAGAGCAAAAAATGAACTCTAGGTGTTCTTGCAGATGCCAGAGGCTCTCCTGAAAACATGGGGGATCCATTTTGCCCAGGGTATGACAGACAAACCAGTATCACTTGGGGGAATGCCTGCAGACAACATGCTTTTCACAGCATGTCACAGCCTGAGATATGCTGCTCCATGGAATTCTACTCTATTTGAGCATGAGAGTTATGATTCATTATGCCCCCAAGTGCACACACTGCTGCTCTAACTGCCCCTTCTTTCCTGCTCTGAGCATGGTTTGACATACTTTTCAGAGAGAGCTTTAATGACATTCTTCCCTGAGCCATTTGATCCGATTGCTGCAACTGCCTGTGATTCCACACCTCACAGAGCTACCTGTCCACATTCATTCCTTCTGCCCCCACGCACAATTTAGCAGCAGTTCTGGGTGCACAGAGACTACGTATCTACCTACTCATTCCCGTATTTTTAAGTTCTACAGCTGCACAGAACAACAAGACCTTTTTGTCTGAAAAACAGGTGCTGTGACATACAAAAACAGAGAGGAAGAACTGCAGTCAGTGCAGAGGCAAAGCAATGCAACACTCACGCTCCAACAATGCTGACGCTGCCTTCCCTCTCAGGATTTCCCAGACACTTCACCCTCCCGGCTCGCTCATAGAACGAGGCCAGGCGGGCACCGAGGTAGGCTGGATAACCACTGTCTGCAAACACCAACACACAGAGATTCAGTCAAAGGCTCCGAGTTTGAAGGGCTGCATTTACAAGACTAGACTGAGGAAAGACTACTCACCAGCTGGCATTTCAGCCAGTCGCCCTGAGATTTCCCTGAGGGCCTCAGCCCATCGGGAAGTAGAGTCTGCCATCATACTGACATGGTAGCCCATATCCCGGAAATACTCGGACAGGGTGATTCCTGTAAGAAAGACAACAACGTGCTGCAGGATACAGTTCAGAAAGGAATTCTATGCTTATATGTTGACAGAAAGATGCAAAGAAACCGAATTATTTGAGTTTACATTTTGATGGAAACAGACAATGGAAGTTACTCTTTTTTCCTTTATGTCCCTCCTGTCTTTTTTTTGCTGTTGCTGTTTATTTCTTCTCACTCTCCCATTTTTGTTTACGAGCCACTCTGACTCATCTTACATTCACATGTATTTCTTTGAAGAGACATGCAATGTCACTGATGCTACTCTTTCCCTCACTGAAACCATGAACAAAGACTCTTCTTACTGTAAAATGTCTCCTTCCCTTTCAAACCACCAGAATACAAGAGTGAGAAAAGGTTGTGTTTTATCTGAATTATCTGACAACTGTTCATAAAAAAGAACTTTAAAAAGGCCTTTAAGAGCCTGCAAAGGAAAGACTAGTCTGCCAACTTGGAAAATATTATTCCTGTCCATTAAGTGGCTGTACTTGTCAGCAAAAAGCTAGTCAAAAATAACATGCAGAAAACCCACACAAGTCCTGGCACAGTAAGTTCACCTTATAAACAAAATTTACTCAATATTCAGAAATGGCAATTATATGCAAGCAAGTCAGATTCAATTAAGATACTAAGACTTGGTGCAGACAAGGTCTGAAAGGGTTTACTTCTGAAACTAAACAGGCTTCTTGCTACAGCCATCTCAGGAACTGAAAATACTAGAGCATGATGGCTTGCTTTATACACACAACTTCTTCTATCCACTCGTAAATCTTACCAGTATAGATGGAGGCTTCTCTGGCAGCCACAGGCATGTTGGAAGTATTTGCTACTAGAGCTGTTCTCTTCATGATGCTTTCTACCTTGCCATCAACTTCCATTGTTAACTAAAATGCAAGAAAAAGAAAAAAAACCCAAACTGTAACAGTAGCAAGGTTTTTTTGTTAATTTTTTTGTTGCTTGGTTTTTTTTACTGTTTTACTTGCCTTTTATCAGGATACTCTCCTCACAGCTATTCTACCAAGAGCAGAGATGAGATTCAAAATTTTAGGATATATTGGTTTGTCTTTCAGACTGCACACAGCTTAACTCTTTAATGTACATGCTTCAACCTCACCTCATCTTCTGCAACTGCCAAACACCTGTTGATCCCATTCAAATAAGTAATGACAAATCCACTGCACAAGGAAGCACATCATCCTCTCTCAGATTTCCAGGCTGAAAGAGCTAAAAATCCTTAGCCTCCTGTCATAAGTCCATTAGGAATCAGAGAGCTTTTTTCCCCCATCTACAACAAGCCAAGTTAGTATTTGACAATTGGACATAAAACCACATTTATAACCTCAGTGAAGTCTCTGAAGCACCTGAACAACAGAATGCACACCTTGACATTTGTGTAGAATTCTACTTATGTATACCCTGGGATTTATCTTCTTCAAGGCCACCTCAGCTTGACTTTCCCACCTTGTCATTGATCAACACACCCAAGCTTTTTACCCCTTACTTCTGACAGTGAAGTTTCCACCTGACAGTTCATACTATCTGACCCCAGCACAACAACTTCACTAAAACATAGTAACAGGTACAAAGATTGGTAAATCTGTTGCTTAGTTGCTATTTTTTTATTAACAAGGTATTTTCTACTTCATTCCAAAGGTATTTCAAAGCTTAACATGTCAAACTAATACCTGGTAAGTGTATCACCACCCTGCAACTTGTAAATGGATGCTGCATTTTCTATGCACAATCAAGTTAGAGACATGACCAGTGACAGGTAAGATGCTTACAACTGTGCTAAATTGCTCTCTGGCATTCATTCTGGCTTTATTTTAAAAAACTTAGAATGTATACCCAAAAACTTGTCCAGATGTTTATTGAGGGGCCACTGAAATAATTCTTGAACAAGCCAAAAGGGATTTTTGCCAGAGCTTCAAGGCAGGCAAGATGATCTTTTGAAGTCACTCTACCAACATGATATTTTACTCAGTCACAACACCAGTACAAGTCTTCCCAGGAAGGTTTACTCTCCATGAAATCTCCATACTAACCTCAGGGAAATCTCTCAGTACTTCAGACATTTCATTTCCTCGTTCTCCACAGCCTACATAAATGATGACATCACTGTTGGAGTACTTTGAAAGAGACTGTGAGATCACAGTCTTTCCACAACCAAATGCCCCAGGAATCGCTGTTGTACCCCCTTGTACACACCTGAGTAAAGAAAAAGGACTCTGATTTGCAAGGAACTGAAAAACAGCTCTTTCCCATCTTAGAATATATTTTCCACTAGAACTCCCTCATCAAAAGCAGAATGACAGGAGTCACATTCAGTGTTCTGGGTGAGAAACACAGAGGTATTTCACTAAATCAAAAAATTGAGGGATTAAATCATCCTTTTCTTCTCCTGTCCCTGAAGTATATGACTTATGCTGATACAACAGCATGACTTTTGGGCTTGAAACATAGCACTTTTCACAGCTGGAAGGAGCGATGGAATGCAAATGCTAACAAAAGGACAACTGTACTTAGCTGTGCATTACAGAATAAAGCAGCACAATATTTTAGGACCAAAATAACTGAATTCAGTGTCTTAGAAGTTAGCTGCTTAAATGAGCAGTGCTTAAATGAGCAGTTTGTGTTACAGTTAAGTGCAACAGTTTTCCTCAGTGGCAACCCCAAAATCATTGCAAACTACACATCCTCAAGACCATAGAAAGATATCCTACTCATGCATTCAAATGAAGATAGCAAGCTTGGAAGTTCTAGCCTTTCTGCAGTTGTGACATGGTTATGTTAAGTTTATGCATGTCCAGTCTTTTCTAAATTAATGCACTAGAACAGTTTTGCTAAACTTCCTTTTTCCACCAGTAGGTTCACTGCCAAATAAAGAAATACGAGAAATTCAGCTAAATATATTTTGAAATCATGCTGTAACACATGGTGAAAGCTTACCCTTAAAAAAACCTAAGGCTCTAGGGCCTCCTGCCTCTGCTTCCCCCTAAGAGAGAGAGATTTCTTACACAGTGGAAAATAAAGGGAAGTACTTACGGGAAGAGGGCATCCAGGACTCGTTGGCCAGTCAATAAAGGATGATTGGCTGGTAACTTCTCGGTAACAGGGCGGACTTGACGGACAGGCCAGACCTGCACCATAGTGAACTTCTCCTTCACACCTTCAAACTCCAGCTCTAACACAACATCCTAACAGAGAGCACCAGACATTTGAAGTAAGCAGCCAGTTGCACATTGGACCAGCACACAAATTCCCATTTTAACTACTCTGCACAGGCCTTTGATAACACCACAGAGCTCTTAGAACCTCAACATGCAATCATCACCTCCCGAGGGAAGGCTCTTTCCCGTATTTACAATGCCACTAGGGAAAAACAGTGCAAGATACAGCATATATTTAAAATACGCTTTTGAAGAGCAACTGAATTTTACATATTCATAAGATACTGTAGATCCCCACAGAGGTCAGCAAACATGGCATAGTGAAGTGCCATTGGAAAGCCATATACACAGAAAGTAGCTGTACAAGGTAACAATGCAATCCCTGCAGGCAGGGTAGCAGAAGTGATCATTAACTCAGACACCTTGTTGCATGAAACACTTTAGTTGGCCTCCTGCAGAACAGAAAGAGTACATCACCTTTATAAAAGAGACATGGAATATACCAGCAACTGCTGTTTGGGAGACTTACTGAAGTGTCATAGTTTCCTGGAGGAGCAATGTATGTAACTGTACCCCTGTTCCGTGGGGGCAGCATGATTTTGTGTTTGATCAGGGAGTTTTCATTCACCACACCATAAATATCTCCACCAGTGATGTGGCTACCAACCTAAAATCAGAACAGGTCTATTAGTCATAAGTTTTAAAAAAGAACCTTGAAGAACTGTAAAAAATATTACAGCTATTAAGTCTAGCACTGTGATTACCCCTTTTATAAACGTCTTGTTACAGCACAGTAGCCCATTTACATAACTCATTACTCCAACAGCATTGCTAGCAACACTACCTGTGCTCAAGCGCCTTTCAAGGCTCAGACAGGAGCAATCACTGACAGACACAAGGAACTTTCCTCAGTTTTTTCCACATCTCAACCTAATGTGCTAAGAAGAGAAAGGATAGCATATGCTAACCTGCAGGATTGGAAAAAAACGCTGCAAAGGGCTAAAGTCATGACATTTTCCAGCTCTAAGGCTATCTTTGCAAAATGTGTGCTGCAGTCATTCTTTTTGCTCAGATAACACCTGCTCCTGCTAATGCTTACTGCAATTCCACAAGTTTCTTTATGGTTTGGTAAATACATTGAAACTCTGTAAATTTCTCATATGCAGCAGCAATACACCGTAAGTCACATCAAGTAAGTTTTGGTGATCCTCATCCAGTCTCGTACATCACTACCACCTCCTAGCACTCCTTTTTTTGCAAACTTCAATAAATGCAGCACTAACCACAGGTCCCAGCAGTCACAGCCTTAGCACACTGCTCCAGCCCTAAGCTGTGGGGTAGAGGAGCACGAGGGGAAGACAGGTCTGTCAGAACCTACCCGCAGATTTTTGGAAGGTGTGAAGTCCCATTTGACATCTCGGCTCAAAGCTGACACGTTGACACCTCTAGGGATATAGATACTTTTAGTCAGAGTGCTGATGTCCGAGAGAGGTCTCTGGATGCCATCAAAAATAGCTCCCATAATGCCAGGCCCCAGTTCCACTGATAGGGGCTTCCCAGTACGGAGCACAGGATCTCCTACAGAGACACCAGCTAAAGATTTGCTGAGGAAAAGTTCATCCAGAACAAGGAAAAGAAACCAGGCAGAAGTCATCAGGTTCACAACATCATACCCTCAAATCCCTTTTCTGACTTTAAGGTAATACTATGTTACACGTCACCATTTGAGAAGCATGTAGGCTTTACACTAAATTCTGAATTTGCTCAAGCAGCAAAGTTCACCATCCTCCAGAGAGGCAAAGTAGTGACAAATATTCTTCTTTACGATCTCAAGTCAACTATTGTTGGCAACTAATGGCAACTAATACGGATGAGTTCACTGGAGTGCCAGGCAGTGGGATGACAAAACATCACAAATTTCTTACATCTTCAAACCTAGAAAACAGATTATGCTGTTAAAAGTCAGAGAATGTTATGAAATATGGAATTTTTCACTTCAGAATTTGTTTAGAGAGCACAACTGTTTTGATCTTGAGCCTTGCACAACTTTTTTCAACAGCAGCCTAATTTTAAAAGGAGTTTGTCTAAGACCAGCACTATTGCCCTCCCCTCTTGCGTCAGGTTGTCAGGTCTGTGCACTGCCTAAGCTCCAAAGATGCACAATGGACTTCTCTCTGCAAAGGGCGAGCACCTTGGCAGAAGGGCCTGCTAGAATACAAAAGAAACCTCCAAAACTTATACAAAACTCAAAAGATTAAATACAAGTTGACTTCAGAGAGGCCTGAGTTTCCTCTCAACAGGAAATTAAGAGTAAACTATACTCAAACTTGTTCCATGTACTGATGGAAAGCTACTCGATACTGTAACAATGATGCCATCTAAAATGATAAATTATTAGGTAGAGACAGGACCTAGTCAGCAGTTTACCAGTAAGCTCCTGAGAACCAAGGTTTGGGAGCCAGCACAGGCTTTTTCCTAGGCTCTACAGATACACACAGCTCCCTTGGGAGGGGGAAAGATGCCTGGCTTCAAGTTTTATGACTTCTTTTCTGACATTCTCTCATATATATGTAATACAAAATATATTTTAAGTTGCCTAGATTTCAGAATACATGCTGCATCATAGCTGGACCAAGATGCTGTAAGCCTGCTGCAGAAGAAAAAGTGTAATCTATTATGCTTGGCAAAATACTCTGCCCAGAGGAAGGCATCCTGCCCACTTTGCATTTCTTATTTAAGCGTTATACAAGCACAGTTACAAAAAGCAAAGAAAAAGATGCAACAAATATTGCTTAGTTTTGCCATTCATGGTTGACATTTGTCAGATACCTTAACAAAGATGCATTAAAATGCACTCAAATTCTAAGGTACACATTTTGTTTCCAGTTAAAAAAAGTCTCCTCGCTACACAGCCACACAAGGTAAGATTCACCTCAAAACCATCCACATTTACAAAACACATGCAGAACAGATGTGCTGCTGGATCACAAAGTATCAGGGCTTATTTCCATCCTCTTCACCCTAATCACCACTGCACTCTGGACTGTGCAGTCTGGCAGGCCCAGAGGCAGCAGAGAAAAGGATACATGTTTCTTCATACACCTGGACAGTTGCCAGATCACCTTCCAGCCGGATAATCTCCCCCACCAGCTCACTGTGTCCTACTCGGACCAGCTCGTACATGGCAGCACCTGCCATGTTGCAGGCTGTGACCACTGCAAAAGACGGGCACATAGGTGAGTATTTGTCCTGCAGCTCAGGAAATTTGCTCATCACAAGTTAGTAAGAACTGCACAGCATAAACCTGGTATTCACCCACATCAGACACACACTCTTGACTTCACAGAAGGATGCCACAACTCCTGGTATTTCTACTTCCAAAGTCAAAACAGTAAGTTTTCCTACAGTTTTCACTCTGTCCTTTGTGCAGAATAAGAGAACACTATGAGAATGTAGTCATTCACAGGACAATTCATGCCATAATTCCTCTTATCTATCTTGACAGATTGCAAATGTTGAGGGTGTGAGATACTGTGAACTTTGACAAACCAGTTATATAGGCACTTCTCCCTTGCAGTGAGCTGGGCCATATTCCCATCTGACTAAATTAAAACACACAAGAAAATGGCAAAACTTGCCCGATGCCTGGTAGTTACATAAACCTGTGGTTGGGGGCCAGCATTTTCAAGTCACTCAAACTTCTGTTTACCTTGGTAGCATCTGGATGCTGACATAAACATGGATAGATCAAGCCAAGGCACCTGCTAAAGGCAGTACATACCCTTGCACGTAAAGTGATTCCTAGAAAGCTTTTAAGAAAACACTATTTTTTGCTTTATTTTGTAGAAAAGTGATGTCTATCTTAGGGCACTTAAATTAGCTTTCAACAGATGAAGGCTATTGTACAGCATGGTTTGGGCCTGAAACTTCCTGCAGCTTTGAGTTAGATTTCAGCAGGTCCTATATGGGGTCCTGGCTGCTTTAGAACAAAATTGATTATGTCTTGTATATTATGATCTCAGTAATGCACACAGGATTCACATATTTACACAAAAATACATTTTCCACTTCTTGGAAAAGAAAGCTGTGTTAGTTTAAAATTGTTTCTAAGTACCACTTCTGCAGTTAAAGAATTTGCAGTTAAAAAACCTGTGTCTATTTAGGTAGACACAAGCCAAGGGAATTTCTTATTCATCAAATACGTTGCATTAACAAAAATACTCGTTAATCTTCTGTTCTCACATTCCCATCCTTTCCTTCAGCTCTTGAAGAGAATGCAGGAGGGAGCAGAAAAGCCAGCAGAGTCTGCATGTATTCAAAAGCTGTTCCTATCAGAGCCTAAACTATTTCAGCTGATAAAGATGAAGGAAGAGTCCTCCTTCTCCCAGATGCACTCCCACCACATTCTGCCACCTTCCCTGACTCTTGTGGCTCCTTGCTGAGCTCCCCGAGCCCATGGTGCAGTAACACAGAACATCTTGACTCTGACAGGGACTGAGTATTTCAGAAATCACAGGGGCAAACTTCCATTGAGAATGGACTATATATATCACACCCTTTTGGAGAAGCTTAGTACACTGGGCCTGCAGATTTCCAACCAAGGGCCAACCTCATACAGAAAGCTTACCTTTTGTTTTATTATTGTTGTTGGTATTCAATTGCCTGCTTCTGCTCATTGCATTTTTAAAAAAGATTAATTAATAGTAACATCTTGTTAGCAGGTTTTTTTAATAGTTTATCACACTGTAAGTCAGTGATCCTTCTTAAAGTGTCCCCCCCCCCAAAAAAGATAAAAAACACCATCCAGAGCTCTTTTATACTTCTCTGCTTCCAATGAAGAAGATTAACGAGATCCTAGATAAAACAAAATTTATGACTTCTTTTACAAAATAATACCTACCAGGTCCTGAGACTCCATAAACATAGCCAACAAAAGCCTCTCTGTCCTCATCACGGATTTTGGGGAGTTTGGAGAAGTCCATTTTGCCTGTTCAACTGTACAAAAGGAAAAAAGAGTCAGTCCTGAAGAACATACACATGTAGTAAGTTCTTCCTCTTCCTTCCCTCTGCTCTCTTCTTGTTTCCAGTTAAAAAGTATTCTGAACTCATAGCCTGAAGCACCTTAACCACTATGATTTTAAAGCTGTAAAACGTAAAAAAGGAACTGATTTAAACAGACAAAAGATCTGAGATTCCTTATTGCAGAAACACAGGGGTAGAACATCACTCCATAATATGCTCCACAGAATGCTACTGAATGAAAAAGATGCAGTGCAACAATGCCCTAACACTGTTGCACTGTTTTTAAGCTTGGAAATAGCATATTTAAACAACAGAAAATCTCATTTGTATTCCACATCTCATTATCCTCCTTCAAAATATGGAGTTTTCCATGATTTTGAGTGAGCAAGAGAATGTTCTGGATCTGCTTTACTGCCACCAGTCTCTAAAATGCAATACTACAAATATTAATTGAGCAAATTCGATTTTTGCCATCTTGAGCTGCTGATTATCACGGTGTTTAAAGGAAGAAACATAATTTTCAGAAGCACCAGCACACAAACATGAGTCCTTTCTGTGCGTCTCACAGCTACATATTACGCAGTCTTTGCTCTCAGTGAAACCCATGGAGCATTACAGAAGAATTGTGTTGAATAATGGCCAAAACCCCCAACTTGCAACAGTTAAACAACAGGCTGTCATCTCTTGCCAGTAAGTGTTCAGTGAATCTAAACAACTGGCCCTAGAAAAGCTGTTTTACGAACAGACTTCCTCCATCCATGTCTGTCCTGTGGCCGACAGTTGGGCTGTCCTGCTTCCGGCGTAGATCAGAGGATTTAGTGGTTTTGCTTTGTGAGCCCTTATCATGCTGTGTGTTACCTTGGAAACTGATGGGTGTTAGAGAACTGTAAGGCCACTCTCTTCCCATTTCTCCTGCACTGACACGCTTAGGACACAGCGCTGGTGAAAGGTGCACTATGGCAGCCCCAGCAGAGAATGCTCCTGCGCTAATCAACAGCAAGGCCCCGGGTTTGGTGACATGAACTGGGAGGCATCTGCTGACACTCACACCCAGTCTTTGAGAGAAGCCTAATCTAACCCAGCATCTTCCACAAGGCAGCAAACACAAAGGCATACTCAGGCTTAAAAACCTGCCCCATGTACAATAAGCAAGGCAACAACAACATTGCCACCCTTTCCAGCACAATTGAAGGATACGTTTTTGCCTATTCTTTGGGAGCAGTAGCTGACTCTTGAAACCCTACAACTGTTTTCCAGCTTTTTAATACAACAATACAAGTCCTCTGCCCCTCAGCCTCTTTACTGATCTATAAGTTTTAAATTGGTGGCACTGCTCCATAAGAAAAAGATCTCCCATGATTCCAAACCCTGATTCATCCTGAAGGAATAGCTTCTTCCAGGCTCCATGTCTCTCTGGAGTGTACTGTCTATCATGGCTGCCACTGATTTATTCCACAGCAGCCACCGCAACAGTTGATCATGGCTCAGTCACCAGCAGCCTGGAGCAGACCTGCTAACTGGTCTAGAGACCAAAGGCTAAGCCAGATATCCATTCGATCCCCCCACAGCCATAGGTTATCTTTCACACTGCCTGTTGTTTAGACCCAGAGGACAATTTTAATTTCACTGGTTTTTTCTCAAATGCCTCCTCTGACAAATGGCAGAGGGGAGGTCCTCGCAAAGCAATCTGCAGTTCCTGAGCAGCTGGTATGAGCTGGTTCTGATCTGACTAACACAACTATCTCATCTTTTTTGCTTTTAACAACTAAAACATTGCAAAACTCAAGCACAATCACTGTTCATACCGAAAGAAGCAGCTGCTCTTATAAATCCAAATTAAACATACCATACAGAACAACGTCCAGTGTCCTACTACCAAAATCTTCTATAAAAGCACAGTAGAGAGTTAAACCACATTCCCATAACTGCATTAGTGACACAGACTGGCAATTAGACAACGTCCCATATGAAACAGTCAAATTACAAAGGCAAGGAAAAGCAGGAACACTGGGCCACTTTTAATTTAAATTAACTTTTCTTCATAATCAAAACCTGCTTGAAGCAACTGTTTATCTTTTAGGGAGGCAAGTAAGAACCTCAGAACAGCCATTGTGCAGTTAAATGGCAACATCCTGACAGCCAGCACCTGCCTCTCTTGTTCCTGTGGCTGCTCTGCTCCCTCTCTCTTCCTACAGCCACCTTTCCAAATTACTGGCCAAGCCGAGTAAAAGAGCAGGGGATTCCCTCCACTAGACCACCTAGCAACACACTAAATAAACCTTGTCTTTACCCTGATCTCTAGCATCTGCACCAACAGCTTTTAAACACACACCTATTAACTATTTCAAGTGTAGAAGATGTGAACTCTTCCTCACCTTTGTTTCACCTCCGCTATACCTCCAAACTACAGCCTACACAAAGCCAGTGCCCACCCAGCCAGGCTGACCCCTTTTTCAAGGGGCTACACATATTTTAACACTGAATATAAATTAGGAAAAAAAAAAAAGAAAGCTATTATTTATGTCTGCATCATTTTCTTG
The DNA here is from genome assembly GCA_013397115.1 of Edolisoma coerulescens. Taxonomy (NCBI): domain Eukaryota; kingdom Metazoa; phylum Chordata; class Aves; order Passeriformes; family Campephagidae; genus Edolisoma; species Edolisoma coerulescens. The sequence goes on from VWZW01003295.1 coordinate 1,438,691, forward strand.
TGCTTGTGTACTAGCACCACAGATTCTCAATTTACAAGGAAAAGTCCTTGAGGGCCAAAATGCTGCCTTACCTTCTTACCCTGTTAGACGCCTTCATTGCCAGTACTCACAGAAAATGAAATTCCCTAAAGCACGTACTTACCCCAGAGGCCATGGTACCTGACAATTTTAGAAATCTACGGAGCCCCTAAGGCCTTTGAAAGGCCTCTTCCCAACACAGGATATTAGGCACTATATGCAATTCCCTCCTGCAAAAGTCCACTAGCACACCTACATAGGATATTAGCTTAATTTTAATTCCCTTACGAGTAAAGATGCATCTTGTACCCTTTACAATTTATATCTTCCTTATCTAAAACAGTTCACCAATTGATTTCAAACGTGCTCTTAAGCTCTAGCAGTCATATTCTGATTCATAGTGCCAGAAATCAAAATATTACTTGCAGCAGAACCTTCTCTGACTAAAAGGTGATTCATTACACTAATTTGAAGTCCTAATTAAAAAAGAAAGCAAGCTCAGGTTATGGGCTCTATCTTGGTTTCTCCCCAGCACAGTAATCTGGTTACACAGTAGCCCCAAAAATTTAACTGCCCTGCACTCAATGTTGGAGAAATCCATTTTCTATCACAGTTCCTGAGTTTTGCAACAAACATTTGATCAGACCCAGTATTTACACAATGAACTGCCTTAACACAAAGATCTTTTCAAAATTCAGACTCGGGTGAGATTTTTAGAAGGAGCCTTCTTGCAGTAAGGAAGAAAATCCACGACAATTTTCTCACATAAACACAGATCCTTACCTTATTTTGCAGAAGCAGGGAGTAACAAAAATCCCCAGGCCCAAGTCAAAAGCTAGAATTCAGCAGTTAAGCATCACCATTTGCGAAATAATTGTCCTTCCAGTGCCCCTACACAGAGGGATGAGAAAGCCTGCTGCAGAGGGGAAAGAAATTTCTGACACACAGCAGAGGCACAGCCACCTGACTTGATGAGTCATCAGTCTCTCCCTCTCTCTCCCACCAGCACCGAGGAATGCCGCAATAGCAATTCCAGCCACCCCGAGCCCGGCTGAACTCCCATCTGTGCCCTCCCTCCTGCACAGGACCGAGCACAAGAAATGAACAGGCTTCAGCCTTTCCATTAAGGGCCTCCTACAAAGCCGGTAATTCCGATGTCCCGAGTGGTGCGTACAACTACACAAAAATCCTTGAAAGAGATGCGTGTTTTCTGCTGTGTTTTCTGTTTCACCTGCCAGCCCTCCGGTGCACTACAGCCATGTCAGCGTGTGCTCCGCTCTGGAAGAGCTTAACAGAGCAACTGTTTAACAACAGACTGCACAGGGAGGCGCTGCAGACACTGCAACACTAATTGCTTGAGTATGTAGAACAGTATTCATCGCCTCCAAGAATCTTGTGGGGCTTCCTTATGCTCAGAAGCCCTTCCCCTGGCCAGCAGAAGCAGTAATGCAATTGCACATCACCCAGCACCTCAACAAAGCAGTGCTGTGCCACCCTGAGTGGCGGCTGCTGGAATCTGTTTTCAGAGATCGACAGGCACTGCCCTGTGCAGAACACGAGCAGCTATGTGATCCCTCCCTAAGAACCTGCATGAAGTTGAAGAGTTCCCTGCAGTCTTCACAACTTCTCAAGTCTATCTTCACAAGTTCTAGGATTACCAACACTTCAAATTGGCACAAAAGCTTAGACACTAACCAAAACCGTAGTGAACAGCACGGTATCAGTAATTCGGAAGCAGCAGAGTTACATTAATAAGTCTCCAGTGCTAGGATTCATTCTGCTGGAATAACTTTGAACTAAGGTCATAGATTTTAGTATATCTGGAACAGACTAATGTGTTTTGATTTCCAAGGGTAGAAAAATGGAGTCAGAATATAAGCCCTTACATTTGATATCCAGAAAAGCTTAATAAGCATGAGCAGTAAAATGTAGCCAAAGAAAGTTTTCCAAAGAAAATCATACCTTCTCCTCTTCTTAGTAAAAACCCAGACATGACAGGATAGTAAAGATCACCACCCACACTGGACAATCAGCTTAGTGTCACATTGGAGTGATGTTTCAGATTCAAGACTGCCGACATTTACTGCGTTCACCTGAGCAGACTCTGGCACAGTGCATAAATCTCAGTGTCCAGCTGCATGAAGATCTGCTGCAAGGGCCTCATAAATAACAGGATAATCACTACCACAGATTTCCTGTAACTAGGACAGTTTATACTTCCCCTTCTAACAGATGATATCTTTAAGAGGAAGTATTAAAAAAAAATACAGTACCTGAATTACTAGAGAAATGCAGAAGTTTGGCAGCATTTTCGTATCTAGAATTCGGGATATTGTCCCAGAAAAAACAACATACCCAGAACTCTAACACAGGTCACTGGGAAAGGAAGCCCAATAGTATTCTCAGGAAACCTGCTCCTTCACAGTATGCAGAGTTCTAATTTTACTATAACATGGCAGGGAAAATTACTGCAGATTTCTCAGTCACTAAACAACTGAATTGCTGAGGTTGGAAGGCTCCTCTGGTAATCATCTACTTCCAATGCCCTGCTCCAAGCAAGCTGATGCAGGCTGCTCAGGGCCACATCCAGATACATTTTGATTACCTCCAAGGATGAAGACAGCACAACTCTCTGGGCAACCTGTTCCGGTGTTCAGACACCCTTGCAGTAAAAAGTGTTTTCTTATGTTTAAAGGGAATTCCCAGTATTTCAGTTTGTGCCCATTGTGTCATGTTACTTCAGCAGATACTACTTGAGAAGAGTCTGGCTCCCTCCCCTCAGGTGTTTATATACTTTACAAGAAGATTCTCAGAGCCTTCTTTTCCTGAGGCTACATAATCCCAGCTCTCTTATCCTCTTTTCCTATCTCCAAATGCTCAAAAGTCTTTGTGGCCCTTTTCTGGATGCACACCTTTAAGCCATGTCTTTCTCTTACTGGAGAACCCAGAACCAGACACAGCACTCCAGATGTGGTTTCCATCAAGCTTAACCAAGGTGAAAAACCACCTCCCTGAACCTGTTGGCGGGATTCTTCCAAACACAGCCCAGAAGAGTGCTGGCTGCCTTTGCCACAAGGGCACATTGCCAGCTGATGTTCAGCTTGGGGACCTCCAGTTCTTTTCAGCACTCAGTCAGTCCTCAGCCTGTAGCAGGTTATTCTGCCTCAGGTGCAGGACTTGGCACTTCCCTTTGTCAAACTTCATGGGATTCCTGTCAGCCTATTTTTCCAGTCTGTCCAGGTCCCTCTGTATGGCAGCACAACCCTCTGCTGTATCAAACACCTTCCAACTGTGTCATCTGCACTCTAATGAAACCAGGCAGGAGTCACGTCCTGTGCTCCATACAACCATGTGGCTCAGTCTCCTCGCAACAGACATTGTGAAGTGAACGGCACCAACCTTTCTGTCATAGGCTCTGAAATGGAAAGATTATTTCTTAACAATACGGACATTCTTCCACTTAGTTATTCATACAATTTCAGTTGTCACAGGGCACTTTGAGGCCACCTCTACTCTGGATAAACCCGGAACCTGCTCAAGTGATGCTCAGCTACGTAGTGTGGACTCATCTGCAACCCTACAAGCCAATTTATCTTTCACAGAACTTGTTCCTTGGGTTCCTATAAGCCCCGTCCTCTCACATGAGGCTTGCTTTGCTCAGCACACGTACATGTAAATCCAGGTGTATTGAAGGAAAGAGAATTATGCTGCCACTATCATTGCAGGACACGATGACTACAAAGTGAGACCATGCAACGCTGAATTCATTAAGTCCATCACAAGCTCCTACTGTCCTCTTCCTAAAAACAGATGGGGACTTACCTGTGGGCATGCCAATACATACAAGTCTGATACTTCAAACAATCATGACTTGCACACAAGCTAAAGATACAACAATATATTTCTATTTGATACATATTTACAACATAAAGTATATACTGCTAAAGCAAAGGTGTGAAGTCTGTTCATGCAAGATGTAGCGCCATCACAAGTTGTTACTCAAGCACCTAAGCTTTTATTCAGCATCTTGGGAAATTCCTTCAGCTAGCCCAGAACAGTACTAGAACAAGGCTGTTTGAACATGACCAAGAAGTTAGCAGCAGAAATAAAACTAGATGGAAACGCTGGCAAGGTGTTCATTGCATAACTGCTTTGACCCACTGAAGATCTGATCAGCTCAGTAGATAAGCGGCCTTCAAACATTAAATGCAGTTATCATGCTATATCTAGAATTCATAAAGATCCTAGTTAAACCCATTAAAATACTCCTGTTACTAGAGAAAACCACACTGTCCATGTGAAAAAAATGTTCATCAACTGACTCATATGCTACAGTTTTCCATACTAATTCTTTCCTCTCAGCTGAGGCTTCTCCAGAGGAGCTCCAGGGGTGGAAATTGATGAGCCTCTCCTTAGTTCTTACTTGCTACACTGCTTCACAATTTTACTACTGTGAAAAATTTGACATTCCTCTCAGCCTGCTACGCAATCTGCCCCTTCTTTGGCTTGACAGACTTTCACACAAAAGAAAGATCTAATACAACTGAAATCCAAACCATAATACAGAACACTAACACAAAATTCATTTCTGTGTTCTACAGAGACCTTCTTGTCTTATCCTGATCCTGTCATCTAGCTGCTAGGGCTGAAAAGTTCTGCAGCCATCTGCTCAGTGCAGTGCTCAGTCATTTCCTCTAGATGAACAGTTTTTGTTAACCTCACTAACATTACTGCCAAACTAAAATTCACCCTAGCTTTTATTAAGTAAAAGTCACTCAATTTTCAGGTGTATTTGGCACTGTTACTTGAAATACTTTTTGTTGCTCTAACCTTTAAGAGGACAAACTTTAAAATGACATAGCTGTAAGCAGCTATAACAGCAAACTTTACTACAGTTCAGCAGAGTCACTTTAAGAGTTGAAGGTCTTACCTCAACAGACAAAAGGTGTGCAATTTGACAAAACAACTGTAGCTAGATTTTTAAGTCAGGCTCAGTTTTACATGCAGAATCACATGAGTTGTTTGGGCTCATTAAAACAAATCATCTCCTCTTTAAGTCTCACTACTGCCTAACCCCTTGTTCCCAGGGGTAGTGGCTAAAATACTGAGCATGAGTTTGGAATAAGCATTTCATCATTACACTTAAGTTTCAGATCATCTTTAAAGTTAGGATATTATGGAATCTTCAGTTTATTATGCAAGGTATTTGACAGCTAGTTTGAAGAGCCAAACCAGGAGTGAGTCTGCACGAAAGGCTTTGAGAAAGATCCAACATCCCTAGCAGATAGAAGTACTCTTTTATAGCACCTTTGGTATAATGAAACACCTGGTTGGAATCCCAGCACACCTATTGGCACTGGATTTCAGTAACAGGAAATTAAGTTGAGGTTGACTTTTCCTGTAATGGAAAACCTCATCTTTATGTTTTAAAGCAAGTTAAGCTACATTTGGAAATTTTATGTTCAATTACCTGAAGTATTTATAGCTTCTTTAGAACAGCCAGAGGCCTTCCAATATATTAAATTTTAACACTGTTTAAACTACGTATTGGGGTGGTTGTCTGAATATCTAACAGCTGATGCAAATTTATCTCATGATAACAAAACCCTCAAAATTTCAAGGATCTATATGCAATTCACCTAATAGAATTGCCTTTTTATAGACATCTTTACCAATGTAGTCTGCATTTAGTCAGAAATACCATTGTAGGTTTTTTTCTGAAGAGCTGCTTTTTAAGGTCTTATTTTCAGAGCGGGAAATAAAGTAACGATACAGTGTAACAAGGACAAGGACCAAATGTTTGTCCCACTAACTGAAGTTCTTGGAAGATGCAGTTTCTTTGCTCAGATATTAAAAAACTGTCAAGTCATTCTTCAAGCTCTTCTTACACAAAACTTGCATATCTGAAAGCTTTTGTCCAGCTAAAGTAAGTTATTCCCATAAAGGTGCAGCTGTCTCTCTATGAAGTCGATGGCTTTTCCCGTATCCTTTCTATACCTCCTCACACCTGACCATCCCAACCACAATAGCACTGCTCTTCATGCTTAGGGCACAGAACACAGACCAGCATCACAGACATCCAAACCACCTCTTGTTTACATGAACCACCACAAACCACTTCGGTAAGCAAGCACAGCTTACAGTAGCCTAAAGATGGGACACAGCATCTTCACAGCACACATTCTGGCATTTTTCTTGGGATGCTGTCTGGCAGAAACACAGTTGGGCAGACTGGTCAGCTGAAACTCACCAGAGCACCAACATTTCAACTTGGCTATGAGAATCCTTACAACATGAGCACTCTTCAGTTGATTAGGAAGGACAAAGATAAGGCTGTCATATTACAGAGACCCTCTAGAACACCACTTCTCTCAAGTATTTGCATCTGCAATGGGTCAATTTTCAGCAGGCTTTTTAGCTGATTTACCTGTTCAGCACAATGAGTCTCAGTTAACCGGAGCAGCAACCCATACTAGTTTTGATCCTTGCTGATTATTTTTGATTTGAACATTTGAACATAACAGACTCCCCTAAATGTGGTAAACGACGACAAAATTAAAAGAACTGGGAAGAGGGGCCACTGTCAGACAAATTATTTCTGAACAGAGTGAACCCTGACACTGAATTTTACCATTACACAAGCTCAGAGGAGTAGTCAAGCTGATGAAGCGAGAAAATAAATTCAGCGGCTAAAACTGGTCTTTATCTACCATTTAAGTGGTTAAGTGGTAGTAACAAGGTCTGTTAGACCAGGACTTTCAGGATTTATCCATATACATCTTACTGGTTTTCAAAGTAAGTGTATCATTCCAGTACAGCCAGGCCTTGGAAGGCAAAGTCTGTTAGAATAGCCATATAATGTATAGAAGTCTAAAAAGTTGGCAGTAAATGGCCAATGTTTCTAAGATATGGGGATATCGAACTTGAGAGTTTGACAAACATAGGAGAAGTAAATGCTTGGAAATGAAATAACCAAACAAAAAATATTTATAAGAGTGTAGAACTTAAAGCCATGAGAGATGACCAAACCCAAGAATTTGGTATAAGCTTAGCAGTCCACTCTCAAAAGCAAGAATGGAGTGAGCACATCAAAGACAAGCAAAAAGTCTTGTCATACCACGGAAGGTACAACAATGACAAAGAGAAGATCCAGTCTAAGCCGGTTTTGCATGTTGGACATTTAGGTGATTACTGGCTTATTCTGTACAGGAAAAAAAGGCTGAAGAGTTTAAATTCATTCTGCTGCTTCTGCTAGACTAGGACCCTGTTTCTCTCTGCTCAGCTGGAAGACTAAAGAAGTCACATGTTTTAAGACATCGAGTAAGAATGAATGAGCATGATATTCCAGTTGACTACAGGGTCTGTTTTCCTTGGTACAACTCCAGCCTAAAAAAAAAATCATGTGGATACCATTGTTCAACAATACCTCAATATTTCCAATGCTGAAATCCCCCATTTTTTAACCAATGAAACAAGCATGGAGAAAAGAATATATTTCAAGCAATGCAGCATTGGGTTGTTGCATGGTTTGTGTTTTGTAGGGTTTTCTTAAAAAGACAGAGAAAAAAAAAGAGGGATTACTACTTGGTCAGCAGCAGCATTCTACATATTACAGTCAACATCAAAGTAACAAAAGACTCCAACTAGGTTATTCTGTAATCCTTTTACTCTTTCTAAAAGAGTAATTAGGAACACAGCCATAGCTCACAAACATGCCATTTAAAAGCACAAGGGAAACCCACTAGTAGGAACTTTCAGGGCTTGAGAACCCAAAGGCACACCATTATGGCATCAAAACACAAGGGGGCTTGAGAACCCAAAGACACAGTATCATGGCATCAAAACACAAGGGGGAATGTACAGGGCCTCTAAAAGTATCTTCAGGGGAATCATCTGGTAACCTGCTGGTCTATAGCAGCTTTGGATGACAATGTGTAACACCAGCACCCATGCAAGTCTGGAAGATAAATGCATGAAGTCATACTGGGAAAAAAATTTAGACAACAGAAGGATGCTTAAGGCCCACAGACTTTGTAAATCAGGGTGAACAAGGCATAAAACTGTTAATATATACTTAGACCAGAATAAAAGTTAAATTTAAGTTAATGCTCTATAAAAAGTACGCAACACTAATCACTCATCAACCCTATTAGCACTATCTGTAGAAAATAATTCTTGATTTGGAAAATTACAAGGCAGCACTTAACAGGAAACAAAGATCTTGTGTTACTATTGCAACACAAAACTACAACCCCGCTTTGAGAAGTCAGCTGATGCCAGCAGCCATTTTCCACTGCTGCCTTAATTTCTCCTTCCCTGTTCTCTCAAGCTGATGTCCATGATGATTTAATATTTCTGAATGTCACGCTTGGCCACCTGATCACAAAATTAAGACTAATTTTTTCCCCACACAAAAGAATAAAGCTTTCCCAGAGGACTTCATATAACAAACTGACAGGCACAGCAAAATAATCTACAGCACGTTTGGTAATTCAAAGACCTGTAGATTCTGATCTCACTTCACATATTCTTATATAGAAAATAATAAAACGTAAATATTATTAAATATTTATTTTTGCTGGTCGTTGAAAAGGCCTTTGAAAGTACCGCACAGAGAAGCCAAACATTCAGCTGCTGCAGATCTCCACAGTGCAAAAGTCAGCACAAATACAGCACAACTTAGAACATACTGAGGATCTGCCCCAGTTACTCAAACTTCCACTTGCAAACGTCAGTTTGTATTTGGCATGTTCTTGCTAATAAATCACTTCTAGCAGTCCGTCAGCAGGTTTTCCTACTTTTCCACCCCGTCTCCACTTCATCAAGCGGAATTAGCATTTGAAATACCATGCTAGATCAAATAGCCAGTGTACTTTGCTGAAGTATTGCATTACAATGAATAAAACTATCACCAAATTGCTTTTATGCCCAGCAGGAGTGCAAATTCTCTGAGGGAAGACAGTAAAATCTTAGGATGAACGACTTTACTTTCTTCCTAAGAAAGTAAATCACTTTGGGCAACTGCATTGAATGGATGGATTCTTGACACATACGTGTCACATACTCCAATGTCACAGCTACCTGTAACATGAACAATACCATCCAGAATCCTGTCATGCAAGATTTCTTTCTTGCCTTTAAGTGAATGCCAAGTGTGATGTTTGGAACACCTCATCTAAACCCGAATTTTGTCACTAGCTACAGGAATAGGAAGCACATTTGATGTGCCACTACATTCAACTGCAAAATAACAGGGGGGCTCTTCTGCCACGGATGGGTGCAGTGAAAGCCCGCAGCAGCATTCCTCTTCCATAACCTTGCTGCTCGCTCTCTGCTGGGCACAGGTCAAGGCACAGAGAGATTCAGATCCACCCACCCAAGATGGTGGGATGACCTGGCACTGGAACCCAGCCGCTATCACCCCGTTCTGCTTCTGTAAGGAATTCTGGCATAACCCTAGAGCATCTCATTGGGCGTCTTCGAGAGCGCTCAGCAGCTTTTTCATTCAGGAGCTGCTTCGCTTTCCAGGTCTCTTCTCCCTGAGAAGCGGGGCGGGGAAGCGCACGGCCGCCTCCAGCGGGCTGTCCTGCTGGGACACGACTCCGTGAAGGTCGGCTGCCCAGGGTCCCGGCGACACCCGCTCCGCAGAGCCGGGGGCCGCGCTCCCTCTGGGAGCGGCTCCACGGGGAGACCGCGTCCTTCCCGGGCAGGGTCCGAGCGGGGCGGGGAGCGGCGGGAGCCGACCCCCCCTTCACCGCAGAGGACGGCAACCCCCGGGCGCAGCTCGGGAGAGGCGGAGGGAGCGGTGCAGGGCAAGGGGAGATGGGGCCGAGCGTCTCACCTGGGCCGGCCCGGCGCGCCCGAATCCGCCCGACTCCCTCCGGCGGCAAAGGAGGCGCTGGATCAGCTGACGCCGGGCCCCGCGCGCATGCGCCGCGCCGCACACCGGAAGCGCCCGGCGCTAGCCGTGCCCAACTCCGGGC
>VWZW01003295.1:1448727-1474987 GCA_013397115.1 Edolisoma coerulescens
GGAGACTGAACCGCCCGCGCTGAGCACGGGGAGCCCGGAGCCGCACCCGCACCGCCGGGCCCTGGACGCAGCCAGTGCGGACGCCGGGCAGGCCGCGGACGCACCATGAAGGGGTGAGTGCGGGGCACGGCCCGGGCCGGGCCCGCCGGGGCCGCCCGGGAGTGGAGCGGGGAGCGGGGCGGGCCTGGGCGGCGCGGCGGGCGGGAGGCGGAGAGGGCCGAGCGGTGCCGCCGCCTCCGAGCTCGGGGGGTGTTGCTGCGTCCCTCCCGCCCTCTGGGACAGGGCCCGCGGCGGGTGGGTGCCGGGGAGTCTCTCGGCGAGAAAACCGGCGGTGCCGCCGCTGGAGCCCTTCGGGCTGAGCAGGAGCTGCCCACGGGCTCCCGCGCCGTCACGGCTGTGCCGCCGCCGGAGCGAGGATTCTCCGCGCTCAGCCCCGCGCTGGAGCGGGCGGGACGCGGCGGCTCCTCGTGCTCCGCGGGGATCCCGCCCTGCGGGGTCGGGCGGTCTGCAGAGCGGGCGGGAGGGATGCTGGCCGAGCTCTCGCCCCTGTCTGGTCCTTGTCTGGCGATAGCAAAGCAGCGCCGCTCGCTCTATGCGAAAAAGCTGCCAGCTTCGGATGTGTGTGGTTTTGCAGTGCTATTGTGTGTAACATCCTCTTAGCACTTTTGTTGGTTTTTAAGTCTGTAATTGCTACGTGGAGGCTGTACAGCGTGGATGGATGACAAACGAGCTGTGTTCTGTGTCATGTTTCTGTAGCACACCCGCTGCTTTGGGCCTGGCTTCGCTTCTCTCTGTCTCCTGAAAACTGGAGATTTCAGATCGGGTTGGCTGAAAACACTGATTTCCTTCTCAGTGGGGGCAATGAGGTGCCGTTTTTGTACAGGAGGGTGGAGGCCTTTACACTCACAGTTGTGCTTTGGTGTCAGATGACCTGCCTGACCTTGTCCAGGTCACTTTGGGACAGGTTTTTCAATGTTGGCTAAATCACCTAATGTTTATTAATTTCAGCATCACTTGTGCTCCACAAAACGTGATCGTTCCAGTTCTGTGCCTCAGTTTCTTCACAGGCACAAAGGAAGCTTTCCCCAGCTGTTTCTCAAAAGAGCATTAAACCAGTCCCCTTGGAACTGGTGTTATGCAATGATGGGTATTATTATTCCAGTTTGGCAGCTTAAGGCAGGGTGAATGGAAGCTGAATCACTTAAGCTTTTACTAAGAAATGGTAAGGGGTTTAGCTTATTAGCAATAGGGGTGAGGTCATGCAAGACTGCTTGATAACAGACTCTGAGCTGGTTCTTACAGCATGTAAGCAGCTTGAGACATCGTGAGGGGCTGGCAGGTGTCTGGAGAAAGAGGTTCAGGGATGATTGCAAATAAACAGACTCTCAGCTGTCATAAAATAGGTGTGTTTGGGATGTTGGACAACCCTTTATCCGCCTGCACCACCCTACATAAAACGGGGCACCCCCACTCTTAGTCACGTTGTAATGAGGACGGCGGAGTTTGCGGGAAGAGCAGCAGCACGGATCAGCCAAGATGAGGTGGCAGTTGACGCGATCGTTGTTCTGCAGCGCTCCCGACGGAACTGGGTTTCCTTTTATCCTTTGTTGACCGTTCTGCTGTTTGCTACAGCTTAGCCTTGCTTTGGTTGTGTGTCAGTGGTGGGACAGGGTTACTGAGACCTGGATGTGTGAGTGGGAAAGTGGCCCAGGCGTGCCAGGCTGGAGCTGTGGGGATCTCCTGGCAGGGCATGGCCAGAGCTGTCTGCCATGCTGCTGTACTCCCTGAGGAACTGAGCCTGGCTTTGCTTGCACTGATCAGGAGTTCTCCTTTCATGCACTTTTTCACTTCTTGTAACTTTTTTTTTTTAAATAAAAAGCTATGGAGAAAAAAACCTGCATACCACTCATCTGCTACCCGAGCACCAAACTTCATTTCTGTTACTTTACTTTTACTTACAGGCACCTTTATTACTGGTTCAACTTCAGGACTTACTGCTTTGGGTTCTGTACTTGGTATTTCTGCTTTTCTGGTACTCTTTCATCTCTTTGAAGAATGGCATATTCCTGTCTTGCCAAAACACTGTTAGCACCACACAGCAAGTTCTGGTGCAGAATAAATTCATATTCTTGTGCAGATTCTCATATTGAATCCAGGTGTTCTCTAAAAATTCAGTTGGAGGCAAATATGCCGACAGAGCTCAAATTGAAAAATAACCCCATTTAAATACAATGAGACTCAAAGGACTAGGGAATAGTTCCAAAGGAATGTATAAATTACACAGGGGTACTTTGGAACAAATCCAAATTGTTTTTTAAGTTACAAAGATCGGTGAAGATCCCTGAAGTACAAGTACTGTCAAAAGATGGGTCCAAAAATAGATCTAAAGCTTCAGCTCCCAGCACACAGAAACTGATGTGCTTGAAGGGATCTGGTCTGTCTTCAGTATTGAATCCAAAATTGTGAACAAGTCCTTCTGAACAAACTGACTCCATCTGACTGGTTTTTTGGGGAATGTATGCATTGCGTTGTAACCCACACCACAAAGTGCAGAGATGATTTTGGAAGCACTTAGAGCAGCTGATGTTTTATCAGCTGTAATTATGAAGTGTCTACTTCGGCAAGAAGGAATTAAAAAAGAAACTATCCAGTTCATTGACATGAAATTTCAGCTCTAAAAGATTGTGTAGTCAACATTTGTTGCTTGCAGCCTTCTTTCTTAACTCCCTGAATTCGAAATAGCACATAGATGTGTGTTAACAATGCATAGCAGGTTGTACTGTCTCTGTCATCAGGGTGTTTGAGGTTAGGTGACCTCTTCTACCCAGGACCTCTGGTTCCAGAAATAGAAGATTTTTGTGCTTTCTCAGCTGCTTAAAGTGTTGTGGGTTTTCTCTTGATGAGTTAAACGCTACCTTCTGAACTGGGAACTTCTATTGGCTTCCACCTGTTTTTGTGAGACCTGGCTTTATGCTTACTCTATCTTCACCTTCTGAATGATTTTAAGAGTTTAGAGTCTCATTATGTTTCCCATTCTTTCTTTAACATGACTTGAAAAACTGAGGTAATTCACTGTTCTGTTAGTGAACCTTGTTATTCTCTAGAGATTAATTTCTTTTTTCATTTATTGTATGTTATTATTGTTAGTTGTTGAATTTGAAAATCTATTTTAGAACTGTGTTTGCATGAGGAAAAATGCCAGTGGAAGGGACTCAGGTTCTACTGTCTGTAGTAATTTGGCTGTTTTTATAGAGCAGATGTAAATAATACTCCCTGCACTTTGCTGCTTTCATGATGTTGATTCACTTGTTGCTCAGTGGTTTTGTGTTTTCATTACAGTTGTTATGCTGCTGGTTTTAAGGAGAGAAAACTGAAAGTCTTGCATTGATTCTTAAGCATTTGCTGATTTCTGTCTGTGACATTTGATATCTTAAAGTAAGGCTGCATTTCTGAGCTGTTTCAGTTCAGATGAAACCTATGAAAATAAGGCATCCAGCCTTTCCCTCATGGCCTTCCCTAAAAACCACACGACACAAGGCTGATGCAGGACCTGCATGCTCCATTGCGTGCATGTACCTGCTCTCTGACCGGGATTGTCACATACATGGAGCTTGTAGGGCATGTTACAAGCAGAGCCCAGTGCCTGTGCACGTATTATTTTGTCACATTGACCAAATCCCTCTCCAGTTTTGATGGGAAACACCTGGGAGGGAGATTGCCATGCAGCAGCATATGTTGAGCCATGTGATGGAAAACTGATGGGAACAAGGAGTAGAGTGCTGTGTGTTAAACCAGCCTTAGAAAGAAGTGTGCACTACTTTTGTATAAGACACTCCTAGGAGATTGCCTCTCAACTTTTACATGTTTGCAGCTAATTCTCGGGTTTTGTAGTTTCTAAGGGTCCTGACTTGCTGTAGAAGAGTTCTACAGGCTACATCCTACACAACAGGCAGCTGCTGCCCCAGAGAACTTCCTAACCCCATGTCTTTGCTTGTGCTGTTCTGGCTACCTTTGCAGGATAGACATCACAGCTGGAGAGTACGGAACATAACAAAAAAATAAGTATATTCTTTTTAAAGAGTGGGGAGTCATTATGGGCAAGCTCTGATACCTCTACTTGTTTTGCCTGGATTCAAGGAGTAAACCTTTCAAGGTCCTGAAGATGTGCGTGTTTCTGAGGAGAACAGGGAGGGCTTTTTCTCTCCTGAGTTAGTATGACAGAGTTTGTGCAGAGCTGCTGAATTGTTTCCATTTGCTCGGCACAGTGCTAAGCTTAACATATATGGGAGGAAGTTCCAAGTTTATGAGAAAACTGCTGAATGGTCATATGCACTGGAGGCAGGACAAAAAAGGTAATTGAGCTTGAAAATCACTTTATTTTTAGGCTTTTTCTGAACCTAGAAATGTCCAAGTGTGAGCTATAGTCTGCATTTATTTTCATGGATGGTAAATTTAGACCTTGCCTATATGCAAGCTTACAAATGGCTTAACAGCTTCTAAATGAGTTTATAAAAAACTCAGTGCAGTTTATTATAGGTACTTTAACCTGATTTATAACTCTGACCACTTTGAGCTTAATTCCATAACCAGATTAAGACATTCCACAAAGTAGGAAGGATTGGGAGGGTAGGAAGGTAGCAGAGGGGTTGTAGCCATTTTACTGAAGCGCTTGAGAACCCAGTCTTGTGTTTTGAGTACTGTTTGACCAGTCAATTATTTCTGCATGTAGATGTGGCTTGGTAGTTTGGGACATTTCTATGAAAAGTGTAGTAACTTTAGTTAATCACCAAATGCCACAGACTCTGCTGCCATCTCCTGAGGACAAGAAATGATGCATCCTCCTTTGCCACACTAAATCTGTTTTAAAATGGGGAATAATGGGTGATGGTTGAGCCAGAAAAATACTTTAATCCAAGTGGAAATCATTCAGAATTTGAAGAGCCTGCCCATTTGGCAAGCATTAGAAGTGTTCAGACCAATAATCTGAGAAGGCGCTAGATATTTTTATCCAGAAGAGGAAAGAAAGAAGAAGTTGGATCTTTATATTTGTTTGGGAATTGATAAGAGAGAAGTGCAGTACTTCCTTGCATCCCTCCTGCTCTAAGTGAGGCAGGCAATGTCAGGATTACTTTCTGCTCCTGGCTGAAAAAGGGAAAGGGAAGAAGTGACCCATGCAGGAGTTAGTTGTAAAGCAGCAGAAGTTTGTCAGGAGGGAGTTTGAGGTGGGGAAGGCAGGGGGAAGAGGGAGTCTGTGCATAGAAGAATACCTGGGTTTTTTGAGACTCTTGGACTTGAAGACCTGAGAGCAGAGAAGCACGGTACTGAAATGGGGTAACTGTGTATTTGTGTCAAAGCATATTGAATTAATTCATTATGGGATGGAAATTATACTTGAGGCTTTATTGAAAATAGAGCCAAAACCATTTCCACAACACTGTCACTAGGTGACTAAGATATTTGAATTTTCCTGGGGGCAGAGTATTTCTTTAATTAATTGAAAGTACTGTGCTTCATAGTAAGATCTTCATGCATGATGTACTTCCTGAGCTCACTTGGCCTTCCTTCTCCCTCTCTCTGTTCTCTTCCAGGCTCCATGTGATTTTTGGCTCTTAGCAGACTAGAATCTCTAACCCTGAAAAAAATTCTGATTTCTACCATCTGAGCATTGTGTTTATGTTTTCCTGAGAGTATGGGATGAGACCTGGGCAGCAGTTGAAGGCTTGTGAAAGTTTTCTCTACATGGCACTTGGAATTGTCAGTAAAAATCACAAATTAAGTTGAAAATTGCAGTTAAAGGAGATTTATTTGGTTTTAGATCTTTGCACAAGTTTTCATTTGAGAACAATTCATTCTTAGTGAAAATTAGGAAAAGGACGGGGGAAAAATGATTGTTGCCTTAGAAGTGTTTTTAAGGTAGGCACATAAAACTGATAGCACATTCAGTTAATTTTTCACAGTATGTTATTAATATAATGTGTGATTTGAACACCTTACAAAACCCAGCTATGGGGCTGAAATCCAAAGTATAGGTAGGAAACCCATAATGAACTTTTTGTTGTTGTTGCTCATGATTCTAATGGACAAAGGCATTTGTAAAGAAATGTGTTTCAGTTACCTATAGAAATAGTTTGTGCGAAGCAGAAAAATTATTTTCTCCTGATGTGTCAGTTCCATAATTTACCTGTGTATGTACAAGAAGTGCCCTCAAGCTGTATTTATGTAAATAAGGTACTTTGTAAGCATCACTTCTATTTTGAATTTGAAGGTAAGCCTCTGTTCTTACCTGATGATCATCAGGTACCTCATGAACACTAATTAGCAAAGGGTCATGATCTTCTGGGAAGCAAGTAAGGGTTGTAATTGTTAGATCTGGGGACACTGAGGGTGTGGAAAGGGGCAGTAATCCATAAGGTGTATCAGGATATAGTTAGTGGAGGCACAAAACTAATTTTGAGGGAAGCTGTTTCAAAATAGTGAATTACTTCTGTTTAGCAATCATGGATCAAAATCAATGTTCTTGTGAGCTTACTTGAGTAATAAGGAAAAGTGGTTAGAGCAGCAACGAAGAGTTGGGGTTTCTGGCAGCTCTTATCTGCTGTATGATTACAGACAAGTTGTTTCCTCTTTCACCTGATATTGATGTACCTGGGATAGGCTGATGAAATATTTAGGCCTTAACCTTGTGAGGTGCTCTGGAGCAGCAGAGTGTTATGGACAACTAAGTGATGTATGTGTGCCTGCTTTTCTGTTTTAGACCAGCTACATTTATTTCTGATATTTTAGAGTTTGAAAATTCTGTCAGCTGGGCATAGTGGTTCCTGCTCTTTGTATCCATCTGCAGAGTGAGATAGCTTATAATTTTCTTGGGAAAGTTTATTTTTCACTTGAAGATTTGAAACCTAGGACATGTTTCAGCTGGAAAAACTGTGTGGCTATTATAGCATAACTTTGCTTCTTGCGTGTGAAGACTGGCCAGCCTTGTACGTGGTCAGGTTTTCTAGGTTGAAGCAGAGTAAAATATATGATATCCAGATATAATGAAGAAACTTGGCTGTAATATGCTGTGTATTTTTTTTTCCTTTTTTTGTGATAAAGGGAGAGGCAGCTAGGGTCTGATGTATGTCTTGAAGAACTGTGATGCATGACATTGAAACCTGTTCACAGTGAGATCCAATAGGTTTGCAAATCTTGAATGAAGTCTTCTGTTAATTCAGATTCTAAAATTGCTTCCTTTTCTTCTGTACATCACTGTGCCCTTCTGCAGGCCAGAACTGGGGGTAACCTCCAGCAGGGTACCAGGTGTCATGCAATACATGTTTTCAGTAGTAAGCAGGACTAAAGAAGATCAGGGGTCTCAGAGCAAATTGGTAGGACTTTTTGCATGCTAGGTTTGTACTTATCCTTCTGATTTTCTGACAAGTGAAGCAGAGTAGATATGCAGCCCACAGATCTCTGAGATAATTGAAAACATACTGGTCTGCCCACAAGAACTAGACTAACTTGTGTGCCTAGCAGGACAGCTCATCTATTTAAAAAAAAACCCAAACAAAAACAAAGCAGTCAAAAAAACTTCAACAACCCTAGACCCCAAAACACTAGGGAGTCTCTTTTGGCCTTGGAGTAGAATCTAAGCAGAGCCACACCCTTCAGGTCTATGGCCTTCATAGTTCTGGTTTGGTTTTATTTTATGAGTGGATTATCCTGTCTAGACTCCTGCTTTGACTTGGAAGCCAAAATAGAAGCAATAAAGCTAGCTGGCCGTTTAGCAGGTGACAAACCTTCTCTGAAGTCCTCTTAATTTGTTAGGCCCCATTTCTCTGTGCTGTCTCTCCTGACTTACTCCTCAGTAAGTTTTGCAAGTTTCAGATACAGCTCTGCTAAATTTAGCCTGCCAGATGCCTTCAATAAGCCTGAGCCCAGCTATCAGTTACATGGAGATCTGTTTCAGTCAGGCACATCCCTCTGGGGAGAGACTTGCACTATTTAAAGTTGAATGAGACTGAGATTCTTACAGCAATAAGAAATTCCAAATTTGCCCTTTTTCTCCCTGATGTTGGTTCTAAACTAGTGTTCGACACTTGATATTCCCAGGGAGTGAATTTGCGTTTCCTCTTGAACTGTAACTGGAAATTGGCTGCCTCTTGAGCTGTCATTCTGTATAGCAGTTCTCCTTTCGTGTGTGTTGAGCAGCGAAAGGCAGTCTTAGCATAAGTAACACTAATGTCTCGTGCAGCCTGTGTTACTTCCACCAGTACCAATGTAAGACATCGTAGGAAAAACAGACTGTTCAAATCACAGCCCTGTAAGCTGCAGGCAGAGCAAAACAACTGCAGCAGGACTAACTAGATTGCATTTGGTCCTACAAAACGTGTGAGACTTTTTCTAGCCGGGGCCTGGAGGATCTTAGGACACTGGCATGCAAGAGCAGGAGTGTTAATGCCAATGTTCTGGGCACGCATCCAGTTTCAGGAAGTGGTGCATGTCACCTCACTAAAGTCACTCTTCTGTTCGGATTTGGTGGATCACTCTTCACTTCCGCTCTTACAGTGCTTGGCAATGTTTCTGTGCACTTGCAACGGATAGCAGCCCATGCCCCAGGAACTGGTTCCCTTTACTAGTGAAATCTCCAAGTGCTTTTTCCCCAGTAACCAAGTCATGGAATGTAGCAGTTGTGAAAAATGCAAACATAGTCCTAGGATATGTCAGGAAAATGCTTCTGGTAGTGACAGGAAAAACTTTGTGCCGTTGTATAAGACAGTAGTATTTGGGCTGCTGTAAGCAGTTTTGGTTAGCCATGTTAAAGGAAAATCAACTTTAATCAGAAGGAATGTAAGGAAGAGCTAGTATGATGGTAGTAGGAATTAAGAACCAGTCTTACGGGAAGAGGCCAGGAGCTTGGCTTTAGTTAGAAGAAAGGTATGAAGAGATCATGATAACTCTCTGAAAAGGCGTGTGCAATGGTACCCATCATCTCCAGACAGCATAGAGGTAGATTTGAGTACACTGGAATAACTAACTGAAAATAATGGTAGCTTGGGAATAGCCTTACAATGGAAGGTGTTTAAGTGGCTTCAGAAGGCTGATATTCCATTGAGGAAAGTGTATGGATTTGTAGAACACTGTGGTAGTAAGAGGCCTGACCTGATAAGCCAAGAGGCCCTCATTCTTCTATGCTAAAAACAATTGCTTGGGGTGGGGTGACTGACTTGTCCCAGAAGCTTTGACATCTAAGATGGAGTACAGCTGCCTATTGCATCCTCCATGGAGTGCTGTTTGAGCTGTAGGGTGCCATTGGTAAGTGTGGATGATCTTAGGAGTATTACTGGCATCAAAGAGTCAAATAATCTGTTAAGGAATGGCATGGCCCTTCTGGGCACTTCAGGTTCTTTGCACATCTTTATACTCTCTCATATGCTAATTTGAGCTCATAATTTAATTTTTTTCTTTGCAACAGCAGTGGATAAGTATTTCTGGTACACCCTCTACTGAGTTGAAATGCACAGGACTGGCCTAGTCAGACCTTAGCTGACATAGAAAACTTACCTAAGTTACTGATTTGGCTGATATGTAACTTGAAGAAGCAGGTCTAGTTGTAAACAGCTGATAAAAATAAACAAACAAAAAAAAGATTTCACAAAGCTGCTGTTTTACTCTGGTGAAAAGAAGGGAGTGATAATTTTGAGTCTTTTGTTACAGGTGCTTTGTCTTGGCTATTTGGAGTAGTTTTTTTGAGTCCTTAGGATCAAAGTGCACGTTGTTCTGTGAATGATAAAGTGTAGCACAGTATCTCTAGACTGTGTTCACAGAGGCACTGGATAATCTACATCCCTGTGCTCCTCTTGCACAGTACTTCCAGCTTAAACTAGGGTGAGCTGGCACTTCTGCTTATGAACCAATTAGTTCTGCCTATGGCAACCTTTTTTCTCTTCTTTATGCTGGCAGATGACTTGTGTGGTGAACCCAGTCAGGGGACTGATGTGGGTTAAAACTAAACTTTTCTTTTTTTGTCTAGGTTAGTTTTAATTGATGTTGGTACACCACGTTGTTGCACAAACATTTGCACCAGCAAAAAGATGGAAATGAGTGGCCCAGGGACACAAGACTGCCGCTTTCGGCAGCAGTGCCAGCTTTCCTATGATTTTACTCAAGGCCCCAGTGGCACTTTTGCCATGCTGTCCTCAGGCAAAATGATGAATTCTCATTATGTGTGTCTTCCTTTCCATGTTCGTATTTAATTTACGTATTAAATGGTTTTGTGCATAATAGATGTGGTGCTGATTTAATCAGCTAGTGCTATACATTAAAGTAATTTATGGTTTGAGTACACACTATTTAAACAGATATATTTAGTGTATTGATTTATGCTTCCTGCAGAGTTTCTCAAACCTCTTTCATATTATTCTCCAGGGTAAAATACTGTCCCTGGTGCAATTCTGCAAGTACAAACCAGATAGTGACAGAGCACAGGAGACAGGCAGCAGGAGGCAGCAGTGAATGTGGCAAGGGGTGAGAGATAGAGGGGGGAAGTCCAGGGGCTCGAGGAAATGTGTCAGCAAGTGCCTTTCAGCCAGCTAATAACAGAGCTCGTTTCTCTGGCCTGATGCCAGCCTCAGAGGTGATGTCTTGGCTCAGCAGCTACGAGCCTTAGACTCTGCTTCTGCATTTATTTATTTATTCATTCTCTGTCTGAAACCTTCTTGGTGAAGGTCCGTCTTCTGGCCATGTTCCCTTTCTTGGCCATCTTGTCCTGGCTGCCTGTGGTAATATATTTTTGTCCTGTTGCACTATTATCATAAATATTTCATAGCTATTGTCTTTTAATGCCTGATATGTTTGATTAGTAACTAATTAATTTTAAAATAATATTAGGAAACACTACCTAGTGATGGTCTGTGTCAGAGATTTTTGCTCAAAAAGAGACATGCTGCATAACAACTTTGCTGTGAGTTCATCATGCTAGCACTGCTGATCTACTGAAGCTTGGAACTACTGATACTTTTTTGTATCACCAAGGTTAATATAGTATTATTTGGAGAAGAGGTCTAGGCTTTCAGTAACTGAGTATGAGTGTGAAGTTTGTCTCTTCCCTTACTGACCTCCTGCACTGCAGCTGATCTGACCTAACTGGGCAGTTGAGACCTGCTCTCTTTGGTTTCTACTCTCATGCAGACTGCAGCAAAAGAGGCTCTTCAGTCTTCTCTTCCCACCTAGTACGAGATTATGGAGCTGCCCTGCTCCAGCAAAACACTTTCACGGACACAAATATACGCAGCAACCCACACGCCACAGTTTTATTCCTGCTCTTCGTGCAGCAGCACTGCTGGCCAGGATCAGAACTTCCCTTCTGTGTGCCTGAAGAAGCCCTGCCATGCTACCCTGAGCAGTTGTGCCAAGTTGGGCATAAAACAAGTACTACAGTTTCTCTGCCATCTAATAACTTTGATTGCATGCTTGTTTACACTGGGAGTACTTCTGGAGTGTGAGAACATCATCCTTACTAGCTCGAGACTTACTTTATGTTGGAATATAATTCTCAAAGGGACTTGCACAAATGGCCATATGTGAACAAAGGAATCTTGAGAGCAAAAGTGATCTAGAAGATTGAAAAGGCTGGGAAACAGAGGGCTGGTTATGATAGGACTCACAGAAAAGAGATACTGCAGATTATTTCAGCAGAATATAGTACTTTATAGCTAGAAACTTTAGAAATATATCCCCTTCGGTTTGCCTCTAGTATGCCTGGGTATCTTGACATGGATGAGATGAAAGAATATGGAGTCTTTTGCTTCTTCTGTCATTCTTGAAATCACTGTTGGAGAACACACTGTCCATGTAGTGAGATATCTCTCAGGAGATTGCTGTACCACTGGGCAGAGCTCGGGGGCAAACTACAGGGATTTGTGTCTTAGCAATTGACCTTGCAGTGAGGGTGAAAAAAGATGGATGTGTGCCGTGTGGTGGGGGGAAGATAGATGAAGAGCTGCCTGGAACAATTTGCAAGAACTCATACTGACATGAGATGCTTGACATCAGCGAGCTTTTTAATCTCTTTGGCAAATGTGTGACAAAAAGGTTTGACTTTGGAGTGAGCAACATTGATATGTAAATGCCATCCATTAATTCAAAGTAGTAACTGGAACATATTAATCTGATGGAGAATTACAAAATCATCAATAGTCCCTTGGTGCTCAGTGGTCCTCTAAAAGGTAGGCCTGACTTACAAATTGTTTAGCTTCTGTAGGGCTCACTAGGGATGTTGTCTGATCTGGGTCATACTGGAGAGTGGGCAATGGTAAGCCTTGGTATCTCTGCAAAACTGAAGACTTAATTCTTTGCTGTAAAAGAAAAGGAGAAAGTGGGTGAAGGTTTATGGTTCTCGAAGTAAAAGTTAAAGGCTCCATTCCTGTAGCTTCTTCTGATAGTTTTGCAGGCTGCAGTACAATGCCTAGACAGTATTACATATTTATCATTGGTAGTGACAACTAAAACTGGTATCTGGAGGGTGTCATTTAAGAGGGTTTTTTATGTATGATCAAGGTCAGTTAATAAAGCAGAGACCGATTATACTCTGTATTGCTTAATACAGTTCTTGAAGAAAAGAAGTTGTTGGTTATTGTATCTTCTTTGTGTCACTGTATTATTTAAATTAACCTGTGCTGTTGTGTCCTAGGCATTAACCTGTCTGAAAAAACAAGCTGCCTAGGCACAAGAGACATTGGAGGTAGAAAGCAGCTGCTGCATATTACTAGAATGAATTTCAAGCCTGATGTACAAGGATTTTAGAAAGCTGCTTCTTTGAAAATGGAATATGACTTTTTTTGAAAAAGGCTAACAGTGTCTTTACTGCTGTTTGGGCAGAAAACAATCTGGTTGCCCATATGTATTCAGTAAAACAGGGCTGATATGAACCTAGAATGGTGTGCTTTTCTAATTCCATGTGCACTGGCTTTGTACCTGCCTACATATGATGGTGACCATTTGAGAGAAGATTTTGATTATCTTGGTTTTTTTATTTTTCATTCTTGTAGTCCGTGTTAAAACTGCTTGCACTTGCCCAAGGGCAATTAATCTCTTTCTTTTAAAATTTATTTTTCTTTTTTTAAAAATTTACTTTTATGTATATAGTATTTCTGTCAGGAAATTGTCTTAGAAAAGAGAGAAGCTTGGTCTGTTTCTTCTCAGTATAATTCAGTGTATTTTAAGGTTGCGATTCTGCTCTCAGCAGGAAGAAAGATTTCAGTGATGGTCATAGTAGATGCAGATATCACCTTGTGAGGGGCACGCTTGCATATTAACAGGCTTAATACATTTGCTGCACACAGTACTGTTGGTTTTTAGAGACAAATGTCTAGTAATGACTCTTTCTAAGCTAAGCTTTATATTGATAGGTGGTAAAATTGAGGCTGTCTTTGAAGCATGGATAAGGACTTAATTTCCTTGATCTCTTTCTAGCTTCCTGTTCCTCCCATATTTTCTTTGGGGTTTTTCATTTTTTTTCCTTGTGATCTTGGTGATCAGAGGGAAAATGAACGGGATAATATTAAAGCTAATACTTCTGCAGAGGTCTATGTTCTCCTGTCTCCCACCCAGTAAAACCACACAAGTACTATGGTACATTAGTGTTTAGTGTTGCCTGAGAAACTTCTGACTGTATAGAACTGACTGAAAAAACTAGGTTTGGGATTTAAATCAGCCACCAGCGTAAGACTTGGTTGTATGAGTTGGACTTGGCAGTTCAAATATGTATTGAACTGGCTATTAGGTGGGACAGTTCTCTAAGCATAAACAAAATAATTAATTTTTGGTGTCCTTAAAAATGTTGCAGTATGTCAGATGTTAAGCACGTTTTGATTTGTTCCAGTAGCCGGATCGAGCTGGGAGATGTGACGCCACACAACATTAAGCAGCTGAAGAGGCTAAACCAGGTCATTTTTCCTGTCAGCTACAATGACAAGTTCTACAAGGATGTACTGGAGGTTGGCGAACTTGCCAAATTAGGTACAAATGTTCTCGCCAGTAATTGTGGGCTGTGGTGGCAGAAGTGGTCATCATTGCTATCCATAATGGTTTTGAATAGCAGCTCCTTATATTTAGTTGTTTTACAGCATGAAAAATAACTGTTTGGGAACCTCAGACAAGCCGCAGAGGATCTGTGTTCTAAGTAGATAGCATCCCACTGGGAATAGGCATGTTTTCTGTTCCAGAAGAAAACGGTTGTGCATTGCCAGCTTACCTCCTGATGTCATTGCTGGTTGGTGTGAACAGTAATAAGCAACCACTGTGTCAAAGCAGCATTGATAACTTCATTCCAAGTGTGAATCCACAATGTATGTTATTTTATCTGGATAGGAGAATTAGCAAGAGGGGAGGGAGGGAGGGAGGAAGGAAGATATAGGGTGTAAATGAAAGAGCTGTATGTGTAGTTTGAGACTTTTTACTGATCAACCTTTGTTTCCCTCCCTGGCAGCCTATTTCAATGATATTGCAGTGGGAGCAGTGTGCTGTAGGGTGGATCACTCCCAGAACCAGAAGAGACTGTACATCATGACACTTGGATGCCTGGCACCCTACCGAAGGCTAGGAATAGGTAAGGAGGGTCTACTTTTGTATCTGAGTCATCAAAGAAACCAGATTGCTGTCCAGCTTTCCAAATGCTCTTTCAGATTTTTAACCAAGTTAGTGCACTTTAGACAACTGATTTCTTTGGAAGGGACTTGGGGAAAAGAGTGTGATTTATTGTGTGCTCATTTTTCCCTGCCTTTCAGAAATGAACTTTTTGTAGAAATTTTTTATTCAGGATTTTGGATTACTTTAATCTTAATCATATTATCATACTGTGATGTAAATACTCTTCTTCTATGGATTTGAAAATTGTTGCAGAGGGATATGAAATAATTTGTCAGAGATATGTAGCCAGTATGTGAGTCATAGATAAGTAGAACACAACATTCCTTCATTGGTTTCTCCCTTCACTCTTGTAAATGTAGGGATTTTCTATTTATTTTGTCTTTATCACTACTGATTATTGCTGCTCAAGGGTAGTACCTGCTTTTTGTCTATACTGCATTTAGTTCTTTGCTCCACACTGCAAACCCATAGGACAGATTACTCAAGACCTTAGAGTAACCTGTTTGCTTTGACAAACTGGATTGAAAACATAACTTTATTTTAAATTATTTTATTAGGTCTTTAGTAGAAAAGCTTACCAGTGCCCTCACTGCTTTATACAATGTCTTGGCTGTATTTTGAGGTGAGTTTGAGACCTTGAAACTAGAATTGAAATAAGCTGATTTATACATACTCTTCTGGGCTGTTGTGATTTTTATTTCTTCTTCAAAGAAACAATGAATTAAGGTTTATGAGCAGGTAGAGAGAGAGTGAAATATTTACACATCATGTTTTATTTGCCGTTCCTAGTTTTCACACTCTCTCATTTCAGTCTACCTACAGTTAACCTGCCTCTCCTCAAGGAAGCACCTCGCTAAGTATAGACTTAATTGTGCCCTTCTAGTTTTCTTAAGTATCTCTTTATCTTTTGGCAGGAACTAAAATGTTGAATCATGTCTTAAACATCTGTGAAAAAGATGGCACTTTTGACAACATCTATCTGTAAGTAAAAGAGTTACACTCATGCATTTTTTTGAGAGATGATAGAGGTAGATATGGGAGCAAAGGGATGGAGATCCAAGTGTGTGTTTAGTGTATATTTTAGTGGGGTCATGGAACATCTTGTAAGTACTAGCAGGAAAGCCAGGGGTCATATTCTGGGCTTGTTGTGTAATGCTGAGAAAACCAAAAGCATGCTTGCTTTAGAAAGGGTTCTGCAAATTTGCTGAATTTGAAAGTAGTTTAGTTACAAAATCATGTTCTGGAGCAAAATTACACTGTAAGACAAAAAAAAAACCTTTTTAGAAAGGATTTTATTTTTATCATACAAGGTTGTCTTCAGAATGGAAAATACTGCAAGTTTTGATGCATTTGCTTTCTGTCTTTTATGACAGCATTCTGTGGGTTAGAATATCAGAGATGTTTGCAAACACTCAAAGTTTACATTCATTAATAAGGCCCAACTGCTGTTCTCATTATTGCACACTGCCAGGTCAGCTATTTGTGCAGCAACACAATAAACTAGATCGGTGTCCTGACCCAGCTGGGGAGGCTGTTTTCAGTTTTGTTTCTGGGTGTTGTTTTTGCGTTTTAGTGTGGTTTTGGGTTTTGGGGGTGGTTTTCTTGTGCTTTGTTTTGTTGGGGTTTTTTTTAAATCAGCTGCATGTCTGCGTAAGCACTTGGCATGATGCAGGCAAGAGAACAAGCACAGGGGCAGAGGACAATCACCCCAATAGTCCCAAACAGAATCTGAAATCCGTAAATGCCAAAACTATGCTTTGCTGCTGGTTTCACACTTCTGCTTTTCCCTGCGCATTGGTGTTCGTGTAGTTACCAAGTGAGCTGATGCAGTTTTTGGCCGGGTCGCTTCTCTGAGCCAGCTTCTTGTCCATCACTGCCTTGGCCATCACACCAGTGCAAGCACGATGTACTGCTAGGGATAGGCCCACAGCAGGTACAGCTTGGGTGGACTTACATTGCCACAGAACTACACCCTGAATACTTTCCAGGGCTGTTGAAGATGCTTCATGAGGAGTGTTTCATGCACTGGTACCACTATAAATAGAGTGTCTTTCCCCTCAAACTTAGTCCACTTCTGCCATGGAGGTGTGAACTCTTCCACGTCCTCTACTGTTGTTGCTTTGTGCCGTCTCTGTAAGAGGAGCGTGTTTTAAAGAGGTGTCTGAGTAAAACTGCTTTTGGCTCGTATTCCTGCTCTCCTGCCTCAGGAGAAGTGGTAATGAACTCTCTCTCAGATGCCTGCTAATGGGACAGGGGTTTTCCTTTTTGCTTTTGCACATAACTGTGTGCACAGTGAAGGAACTGTTTGCTAGTTCTAATGCAAAAAAAACCCCAAATCCTTCATAATCCTTTACACTTCCCAGACTAAGGATTCTGGCATGACAATAAATAGGCCCCAAAACTGGGCTAAAGTTCTTTTAGTGGCCCGTTGATTTAATTACTATGTCTATTGCTTGTGCATCTTCTATCCAAACATACTATGCAGCTTAGCACCAAATTTGGTATCCGTTCCTAAATTTGTCATTGTAAGAAAGTTCCCTTTTAGCTTTTTGGTGCTTATTTGGCTTAACACTAAGATCTTTTGTTTTGTTCTGCTGTTGCTTCCACAGTTACTTTGGTTCTATGGTTATGCAGCGTGTTGTCATGACAAAGTGATTCATGAACTTGTGCAGTGTCCACTGAATTTTGGGAGTGTTTAATGAATGCCTTTTGTTGAACCAAACATCCATCCATCTATCTATCTCTCTCTCTCTCTCTCTCTTTCTCTCTCTCTTTCTCTCTCTCTTTCTCTCTTTCTTTCTTTCTTTCTTTCTCTCTTTCTCTCTCTCTTTCTCTCTTTCTTTCTTTCTTTCTCTCTTTCTCTCTTTCTTTCTCTCTTTCTCTCCCTCTTTCTCTCTTTCTCTCTTTCTCTCTTTCTCTCTTTCTCTCTTTCTCTCTTTCTCTCTCTCTCTCTCTCTCTTTCTCTCTCTCTTTCTCTCTCTCTTTCTCTCTCTCTTTCTCTCTCTCTTTCTCTCTCTCTCTCTTTCTCTCTCTCTCTCTTTCTCTCTTTTCTCTCTTTCTTATTTTTTCTTTTTTTTTTTTTTAACGAAGCTTGTGTAAATGAATGTCCTGGTCACTTAGGATAAAGAGCTGATGGCTGTTTGTTTTGGAGACCTTGAAACACACTAGCAAAATCTGTAAAACTCTAGGGGAAGTAAATACAAGGGAAAAGGACTTTGTAAATCCATGGGACTTTTTACAGCTTTTTGTGGGGAGAGAGGAGTAGCTAGAGTAGAGCAAGTTGTTAAAATCATATCAAACACCATTGCCAGTTATATGTTACAGTGTGTTGGGATCATCACTGAGACAACACTTCTGGTCATCTGCAAAGTGTTATTACAGGAAGTTAAAAGTTGGCTTTACAGTGAAACTCTGTTACATATTTCCACAAAATTTCTGCCATATTGCTTTATTAAGATTAAGAGAAATTGAAATTACTGAGGTAGTAATGCTTCAGAGTTTCTCTGCTATTTCGTGTTCCTTGAAAGAGTTTTACTGAGGGGAAACATTTACTACTATTGACTGCCAGGGGCCATCCAGGAGGTGAGTGTTAGCCCAGAACTGAATTGGGAAGATCGACAGTTCCCGTCCTGGATTTACACCGCTGTTCCTGTCTCTATCTAGATAGCTGCTTTTCTTGTCTTTGACCACGCTGAGTATGGAGGCAGAGTACTGACCCCCGTCTCTCTATCCCCTCTTCTGTCCCAGGCATGTCCAGATCAGCAACGAATCTGCAATTGACTTCTACAGAAAGTTTGGCTTTGAGATCATTGAGACGAAGAAGAACTACTACAAGAGGATAGAGCCCGCAGATGCTCACGTGCTGCAGAAAAACCTCAAAGCCCCTTGTCTCGGCCAGAACGCAGATGTGCAAAAGACCGACAACTGAACAAAACCCCAGCGGACACTTTCTTGCACTTGCTTGTCGCCAAATAAGGAAAGAGAGGCCTCTTGATTTTTTTTGGTTTTGGTTGGTTGGTTGGTTTTTTGGTTTGGTTTTTTTTTTTTAATCCACCCCTTCATCTTAATTTTTTTTTTCTTGACCTCTCTCCAACAAAATGTAATGCTTCTTCCAAGGATTGTCCAATCATATTTGGGGTTGGGTTTTGGTTGGTTTTGGATTTTTTTTTTTAGCTCTCCTTTCTGGTGTTTCTTTGGGGGGAGGGCGTGGTTTTTTGTTTCTGTTTCCTGTTGGGGTGGGAAAAGGTGTGCAGATCTCTTTAAAGTTTGAGGTGTGGAGGGC
Organism: Edolisoma coerulescens; assembly: GCA_013397115.1. Taxonomy (NCBI): domain Eukaryota; kingdom Metazoa; phylum Chordata; class Aves; order Passeriformes; family Campephagidae; genus Edolisoma; species Edolisoma coerulescens. The sequence goes on from VWZW01003295.1 coordinate 1,467,638, forward strand.
TTGAGCAGGTTATCCTGATGACAAGTTTCCTTCAGAATTATTCTTTCAGTAAGCAGAATGTAAATCCAATGGAGGGGGAAAAGGCAAAGCAATATCTTGTCCTTTGACTCCTACATTATTGTGTTTTTTATAACCTACAGGGTACTTTACTCTCCCCCAACCTTTGAATGTTACTTCAGTACTTCCCACTCTTCCTCTTAATCCCCCCACCTCAAAAAAGTATATTTAGTTCTTCCCAATATTTTTGAGTATGGCTTTTTCCTCCATCTTTTGCGAGAAGGGTTGGGTACTTTACCATACCTTTTCACTCTGCCTGGGCTGATCTTTTTGAATGCTTTTTTTAAATACTCCTCACCCAAGCTGGTGCTACACTTCTTAACTGACTGAGAGGAGGAATTAGAGTGGTCTTTGTTTTTTCTTATTTTCATTTACCCAACTCCCAGCAGACTTTTGCCAGAGTAAGAGCTAGATCTGGTGTTGGCAAGAATAACCTTGTAAAAATATGAATCCTGAGGCAAGACCCTTGCTTTAAAAATGGGTGAAATTCTGCAGGGCTCATTGAGAATTAGTTTTGTCTGTGTTGTTGGGATGGAAAAAGTGACTGTGACCACCTTACCAGCTTTGATGACATAAAGCAAGCACCTGTCTCCAGATAAATTAGTTACAGCTACTGAATGTGTGGTGACAGAGGTAAGGGTTGAGGAAACCAGGCAGCAAGCCTATGAAGGCAGACATGAATCTGACCCTAATCACATAGCTTTGCAGGGGTCTCCTGGATTTGCTTGGGATTGGCTTGACTTGCTGTGTTTATGTGCTCCTTCGGGAGGAGGTGGTGAAGAACTGCGCGGTTTTGCTCCTTTGAAGATTATTTTCCCCTTCCCCCGTTCAGTAGTAATAATGCAGTTCTCCTCTGGTGAGAGGGTGTTCGTGGAGCACCGGAGAAAGCAGCAGATATTAGAGCATTTTATGGGTTTGGAAAATAGGCTGACTGGCTTCTTCCTAGTACTGTAACTTTGAGGCTACAGTAAACTGTACTAAGCTCTGCTTTGCATCCTTTCATGCTTTGTTTGCGTGAATACCAGTGCTCCTTTCTAGGCACTGTTGCCAGCAATTTTATGTATGCCAATATAAATACCAACTTGAGCTTGGACTCTTCTCCAAGCACCTGGGAAAGTGCACTGAGCTGAGACAACACCAACCTGCCCCATCCCCCATGTAGATGCTGAACTGTATTCTTTTCCTGTTTGTTTTTTAAAGTTTAGATCTGCATCTTGAATTCTTCGCTCTGAAAGCCTCCAACCTGTAGTGTGCATTGCAGCATACATCTGGTTAGTAGGTGCTGTCCAGTCATTAGAGGGTGACTTGGGAACCAAGGATTCCAAGACAGGAGTTGTGGTGAGGCAAGGGATGGCACCCCTCGCTGCACGTTACGTGGTCTTTGATACCCAAGGGGTGACTATGTGAGCTGCTACACAACTGCTCCTTCTTTCACAGAGGTGTGTAGCATTTGTTGGAGTGCATCTTGACAGACGTGCTGGAAAACGGCTACTTAATTTGCTGGGTTTGCACTAATGGAGTCTTGGAGATGGGCAGGTGGCCAACACCAGCTCGTCTGCGTGGCCCGAGCACCTGTGTTTGCAACACTCGGTGGCAGACTCTGGCTAGAAAGATGCAAACGGTTCCCTTGGCCAGAGGCAGCCTAGTTTTGACAGAAGCTTATTTTCAGTACAGCTAGGACCTGCTCGTGGTGGTTATATTGGCAGTCCAGCATCTTTCTAGAAGGGGATGTATCGAAGCACAATTAGCTTGTCATATGCCAACATAGTTTCCCTGGCCATCTGTAGACCAAACCAAGAGAAGTATGTGGAGGGAGAGAGAGATAGTATTGTATTTGAGGATGTTCGTGCAGCACAGCTGTAACTCAGACCATAGCTGCCTCTGGTGCCAAGCAAAGTGCTCTTCATTCTTCTAGAACTAAGTGGTAAGTGTTTGGGTTGGGTAGATGGGTGTGGGGATATGATCTCTTAGGATTTGCTGTTGTCGTAGGCTTCCACAAATCAGTGTGTTTCACAGACAGTTTTTCTTCAGGTTTAAAAGTACAAGTCTGGTGTCTGAACTTACTTGGATTAACCTTTGTTTCTGTCTCTTTGCTTTGGGCTGCCATCATTCTATGAATGTATCCATGAGAACAATTCTTAAAGCTCCTATTCCACAGCAGACCTGCCTCATTGTAACTTCTGATAAAATGTTTTGTAGGAGGTGGAAGAGAGAATGAATTTTAGACTCCTTTTCCCAGGCTATTAATCCTGGAAAACAGTTGTTGAATCTTGAATACAAGGTTTAATCTGAATCTTAAGAAAACTGTGTTCCCTGTACATGGATAAGGGCAAGTGAAGGTCAGTAGTTCTGGGTGACAAACAGTTGTATTTCATTAGTCTATCAGTTGTGTTGAGTGAGGGAGGAGAGTGCTGTATCTTAGTGCTGTTAGCCAGAGACACTGAAATCGTGTGAAGTATGGGCTTACTGCAGAGAACTTCAGTTACTTTGGTTGTTGCTGCAGGAGGACATCCTTCTAGCTTGAAAATAACAGCTTATGAACAACTGAATTTTTCAAAAGTTGGGAGTTACAGTGGGAAAAATAACCCATCAGCACTTCCTGTTCTGGATGAAGATCTAGCAAGAAAAATGTATGTGACTAACAGCTTTAGAGTGTAAACTGTGTATATACAAGTTATTCCTGAATCTCTGCAACTGGCTTTGTCATACATTGGTTGAAGTATGAAGATATTACCTACAAAAGGACTCCTACTTGAGGAAACCATGGTACAGGAGAAAAGGAATCATCCAGAAGAGAGACATCCCTCATTTTTGGGAGGGGGAAGGGAGAGAATGTATTTTGTGTATACAGAAACTGGCTGAGTTTACATGATGCAGCTAATGGTTAAACCTGCCAACTAAATATGACATACTGTTACGATTGAAACAAACTTACGTGGTATTTTGTTAAATCTTGATGGTGCCCTGTGTCTAGTAAAAATTTGATCCCCCAAATTGTTTTATTCTCCCCCATGTTGTAATCCAGGGTCAGCTGCTATGCACAATGTCTGTGTTTTGTAAAGTGTTTGCTGACTTGGATGTTTGTTTTGAATCTGCAACTGCTTCCTGATTAATTTGGCTAAGACCACCCCTGGTCTCTTGAGTTAAGATTTAGTGAAAGGTATGCTGTATGCAGTTTACAGATGCATTCTCAATGTTACAAGTTAAGTTGCAGGGGGAGCAAATTCTTTACAATAAGATGGTCCATTTCTAATCTATATCATTGCCCTTGTTGTACATCAGGAGCATGTTTTTGTTTTTCTCAAACTCTTTAGAAATACCGTTCAGAATAAACGTGCACTATTTGAGTTATGTCATTTACAACTTGTCATGTGCATTTCTTTGCAGTCCAGCTGTTTCCTTCTGAAATCAGATATAGACTGTTCCTCAGATGTTTCATAAACTGTGTAACTCAGAAGATTTCTAACATGAACTGCATGTTGGGCTGCTGTGATGAATGCCAAGGGTGTCTGACAACTGAGCAGAGTGAGGTCTGTTTGTTTGTTTTCCCTGAAGTTATGAATCTTTCCTCAGAAATCCTCTGTCTTGTCTGGTAGGAGGGAGGAGAGGAAGATGAACTGTTCTGGAATATTTTTGCATTGATTAGTGAGCAGTCTGGAAACAAACAGACCAGGGGTCAAGAACTCTGGTTTGGGCTTTATAGATTAAAAAGTTTAAAATATTCAAATTAGCTGCTAGTTATTGCAAATCTTGACCACAATCTTTGAAAAACTATGGTCCATACTTGTAAAACATGTCTTAACATGCAGGACATACTCTTCCATACTGACTTTTCTCAGAAAGCTATTTAAGTAAAACTCATTTCTCTTAACAATTCCAGTCTCTTCTGTTAAAGCCATTTTTTGTCTGTAGTTTCACTATGCTCCTCTTCTTCTTTGAAGTGCCATTTGATGAAGTGATGAAGTTGCACTCTGGCCCAGGTTCTGGAGGAAAAGAAGTGTTTCCCTACATATTCTATAATGTATTCTATTCACTTATTTAAGTTCCTCTGGAAACGGCTTTATCAACAGATGGAGTTGCTGCATTCATTGGAATAACGTGCAAAAGCAAAGCTCAGGCTCTGAAACTTGTCTGTAGCCTTGAGTGGCTGCTTCCAGCTGTCTTCCCTGACCTCTGCTGGAGGGGGCCTGGAAGGCACAGCTGGAAGTGAACTCCTACCAGAAGTGCAACCTTCATCGCTCCAGCTTCACCAGCAGCTGCAAAGGCTGGAAAACCTTTGCTGTACTTAAACTACTGCAGCTGTTCTCCAAACCATTTGGCTTTTATTGGTCTCTGTCATGTTTATTTCCTTCTCCTTCCTCATGCCAGTTGCCTCGTAGAACAACCTGTACAATACTAGACAACTGATTTGTCCTTTACAGGGAAACTAGCAGGTACTCCTGATCATTTATGTTGCTCTTTCCCAAAGCAGTGCTGGTTCTACAGGCACTCCCATTCCCCTCACTGCATTCAAAATTTGGGTGTTTATGGGGCCTCTGTAATCACTCGAGGTATTTTATCTCTTAGTTGTTACTGGTACAATTACTTAAAGAACAGTTACCGTGCCAGGATCTAGTGAGCGAGTGGTCAGTCATTCACTTCGTGTGAAACACTGGGATTGTTATTTTCTCCCAGTATGTAAATCACCATATTTACCTGTGGTGTAAGTAATTTGCTTTTACAACACACAGTTACTTGACATTAGAAGATTCACCTGCCATTCCTCATTCTTACTATGTTGAGTAGTGTCCAGAAATTTTTCGCCTCACTCTACTTCATTTTTTAAAGTGTTGAGGAGTATAAGCCCCTGCACAAATCTTTGACTTCGCTGCCGACCTCCCACTAGTGTGAAAACTGATCTTTCATTCTATGCCCTGTGATTTCTGTCTTTTAATCAGTTCTCTGTCCCTGTGAGGACATTATCCCCTGATCCTGCAGTATCTTAGATTACTTTAAAAAACCCCTGTCCAAAAGCTCTTACGTGAAGTTGAGAATCTTCCAAACCAATCTGTCAGATGAGCATTGTGATCTGTTTCTGGCAGTATTGCTTTCCATAGGGGTTCTCTGTATCTATTCAGCCCATCTAATCCAGATGCTTTGTAAGGGACAAATGCCTTGCCTTATGTTCTTTTCTCTGGCCCCTAAAGAGGCATCAATTCAAACAGATAATGGAAAGGTTACTCTATCCCTTCTCTTTTCATTCTGCCTTCTTTCCTCCTCCCCAGTGCTTTAATACTGTAAAAGCATTCAGCTTTACTACCATTCTGCCTGAAGGCATTGTGGTACCACCAGCTGAAGCTCTCTAAACTGCTGAGTTGCCAGCTTGCTTTCACTCACTTGAATGTACATGACCCATAGTCCAAGAAACTCCTGCACTGGGAGAGATTCACTGACCTGTGTTGTGATTGCCTGTCAGCTGCTGTATCACATCATACAGACTTAGGCCAGTACTGCTTATTGAATTATTGAACCCAAACCTGTGCTACAACCAAGAATTGGGGGGGGAAAAAAAAAATTGTTCAAAAAATTGCACTGAAGTTCTTGGTTAAGACTATCTGAAATAAAGCTGCCAAACCACTCGTCAAAAGAACAGCAAATTATCTATTCGATTTAAAGCTTTTCTTCCAATTATTTGTACAAAAGCTGTTTGTTTTAACCATCTTGCCATATAATTGTAAATTTATATTCTCCACGAGAGACAGGCTACTGATACTTAGCAGGTTCCTGTTGTATGTGATTGCACGTGTGGATTTTTGCCTGCTGCTGGATTTTTGCCACAGTATTTCAGATATTTAACCCTGCACTGGTATTGACCATTTATGAGATCAAACACTATAGAGCACAACAGAGTGTCAGAAGGTAAACTTGGTTTTGCTGCTTTGGATGGGGGGGGATGCCTATTTAGTGAAAATCTTCACCAAAAAAAAGCACATTACCCTTTAGAAGAGAAAAAAACCCCCTCAGTTTATATTGAAATGGATTGATGGAGTAGTGGTGTTTCAGATTTCACTTGTCTTCCAGTTTGGTTGTGTCATGTCAGAACTAAAGATTATGAAAAGCGAAAAAGTGCATTTACATTCCTACTTCACACTTTCAAGCTGCTATTTATAGTAACATTAGAATTTCTCTGCATCAACAGCTTGGGCCTCAACTTTCCTCACAGCTCACAAATGGGCTTTCCACTTAATGTCAGCTGCAAGGTTATTTTGCAAGTGGCAGCTATTCAAAATAAAATGGCTTGGGTTTTTTAACATCTGATTGCTGCTATGATTCATTTCAGCAGCAGAAGAGTTCTTGGACTGCTGCAGAAACTTGTCCCTGCTCTATTATATTGTAGAAAGGCATATGGATACAAGATGCTTTCTCAGGGAAGCAGTTGAGGCTGGAAATGGGAAGCTGCCTTATTATGGATGGTAATTGAATTAGGTGTTAGCAGGAAGTAGAAAGTGAGGTAGTGGGGAGTTGTTAATGATCCGCAGTCCCTAATTTCACGGATAAAGCACTTTTCCTAAAACTCTGATTTAACTCATGACGAAGATAGTTGGAGCCCTTCCTCCCCAGAACGAAGCGTGAGCACAGCATGTGACAAAGTTTAGGTGAAAACGTCTATTAAAGAATCAGTCATAGCACAGAACCGTCACAGGACGTGGTCGGGCTCCCCATGAGCAGCTCAATGCGGCAAATCTTTAGCCAGCCTTTATCTTTGCTCTCCATTCCTTTCCAGAACGCTGACCGCGGAGGACGCGGGGCAGCAGGTCAGTGCAAACGCCGTTTTACACTGGCGAGGTCTCTCGTATACCCCGCTGCTGAGGTCGGGGAAGGGCAGCGCTCGGGTGGTTCTCGGGTATGCCCGCCTCGCCGCTGCCCTGGCAGGACGGGATTGTTTCATCTGACAGCAAAGCGCACACAGACACACAACGCACACACGGTAACACTCGGTCCTTTCCCCATCGCCGGTGCCGACGATGCCGCGCAGAACCGAGCCAACCCAACACCGCAACCCTCCCCGTCCCAGCGCCGCCGCTGCCCCTTTAAGAGCTGCCGCCCGCCTCTGCGCGCGCCTCTTCCCGCTGCGCTCATTTNNNNCCGCCCGGGCCGCCGCTCCCCGCCAGTTCCTGTTTCGGCCACCTTACCTTGTTGACGCCGGTCTCAGCCTCCCTGCACTCTGATTGGCCCGCGCTGCCAATGTTTGTGGCGGCGATTGGCCCGCGCCCGCTCCGCCCCGCCCAGTTGAGGGCGAGCGACGCCCTCCCC
>VWZW01003297.1:6688-46418 GCA_013397115.1 Edolisoma coerulescens
GACATCCTCCGGGCGGCCGAGGGGACCCTCTGTGCGACATCCTCCGTGCGGGCGGGGGGACTTTCTGTGTGACATCCTCCGGGTGCCCGAGGGGACCCCTGTGCGACATCCTCTGTGCGGGCGGGGGCTTCTCTGTGTGTGTGTGGCACTCTTTGTGCAGGACCCTCCTTGCTGGCGGGACCCTCCTTGCGGGCGGGGGAACCCTCAGTGCGAGACCCTCTGTGCGGGACCCCCCCTTAGTGCGGGGGGACCCGGTGTGCGGGACCGTCCTTGCGAGCGGGTGGGACCCTGCCTGCGGGACCCTCCGTGCGGGCTCGCAGCCCGTCGGCGCGGAGAGCCGAGCCTTTGGCAACGCCACCACGCGTGTTTCCCGATGTCCCTTCCACCACTCGCCTCTCCGCAGCTGCCCCCGACCCGCGCCCACCGCCGCGGGCTCTGCTCCATCTGCGCCCCTGCCCGGCCCCGCACAGGGCGGCTCCAGGGTCGGGAGCTGCCGGCGGCCGAGGGAGGTCTGCCTTACTCCCGGGGATGGGGAGAAAAACCCATCAAACCCTCTCCCTCCCCCAGTTTTAATCCGAGATAATAATGCACTCGGGAAATTTTAAGCCTTCAGACAGATGACCCCAGGGGATGGCTTTGTGAATTCAGAGCAGATCCCGCTTGTTTCCTCAAGGCGGCAAGCCAGGAAATCATGGATTGATGAACCGCTTGACGGGCCTGCTAATGAAATTAGCAGCAGCTCCATGATTTTTTTCAGTGAGCAGGACAGGCAGATGTTGGAGGGAAGTGCACAATGGCACAGCTGCACTTGCAGGCTGCCTGAATTCCCGGCAGAGCGGACACGGGGCTCAGCAGATCCAGCTTTGGCTGCTGCCCATTTCACAGGTGGTTTCCCCACCAAGGCTCTCCCAGAGATGGGGAGCAGAGAGCTGCCAGAGGCGTCCAGGAGGAGAACCCCACTGTAAAGGTCTGCTCAGTGCCCTGCAGAGATGTGCCCGTGTGCCACGATGCATTGAACTGCCTCGTCCATATATTATTAATAATTCCCTTCTTTTAGCTCTCTCCAAAGATAGCTTCTGTTGTACAGGGCATGTTCTCAGCTATGTGCTGTGGATGGGAGACATCAAATATGGAGCAAATATATTGACTTTGGGAGAGGTTGTGCCAGGGGGAAACGTGTGCTTCACCAGGCAGCCACCCATCGGACCAGGGACGCCCCCTGACATCTGCAGCAGATGTTTTCTGCTGTCAAAGGATGCATCTTCAGACCTTGCCTGCCTGTACCAGAGCTGCAGGAAACGGACTGGGATGCTCAGGTGAATCAACCATAACTGCCTTGTGTCACACTGGGTTTCCCTCCCCCGTGAGCGTCGCTTCCAGGAATGAAATGATCGTCACTGGATGACACCCAGAAAAAGCTCTCTCATCGACCTCTGGGAAGTGCAAGTACCCATTTCACAGCTGGGGAAAATGGAGAGAGCCTGCCAGAACACAGCGGTGATAACTCCCGGTTGCCTGCTTTTTGTTTTTCTTAAGATGTTCATGAAGAGGCCATTTTGGTGGTAGTGAGAGAGCCCCAAAATAACCTCTGCTTAGGCTGTGGGCAGCAGGGCTGGATGGAGACTGCAGCACAGGAGAACATCTGGCTTTGCCCATTCTCCAGAGCTAAGTTAGGTCAGCAGGCTGCAAACAAGGTTCCTATGAGTTTGGACCAGGGGATTTAGGGATTGCAGAGAGGGCCTGGCTCTGAGCCCAGGGTCTGGCGTGAAGCCTGAAGCATGGCAGGCTCAACCTGGTGAGAAGATCTGTGTGCCAGGGGAGTGGTGTGAAGCACAGGGGCAAGCTCCAGTCTTGCTCTGTCCTCCTGACCACACTGTGTCTCTCCTATGGGCTGGCTGGACCCAAATCTCTTGAAAATCAGGGAAGTTTGGAGGCAACTCCAAGCTCTCCAGCATGGGCCTCTTTTAGAGCTCCCTAGACAGCTTTTCCTCCCCCAGCTCCTGCCTCCTCTGCACCCAGGGGAACCAGGACTGCTGCTGTCCCAGGAGTGAGGCATTGAATGCAGAGGGCTGCTGCAAGCGAGATTCCACCCATTCTCCAGGGGCTGGCGTGTGGAGGTGGTGTAGAAGGTCACCAGCCTCCCATGCAGCTGTTTCCTGGAGAGGAAAATATCTTTTCCTTTTCCAAAGGAGCTCCTTTGGATTCAGTAGCTCTGAAATCAAAGTGCTGCCTGCTTCTCCTGCAGGTGGGAGCGAGGTTCCAAAGGAAAGGCTCTGCGCTCAGCTGGTTCCCGTGGTCCAGGGGTGATGCTGGACATGCCTGGGGCTGCTCTTGGGAAATGGGTGGAGAGGACAGCCACCACCCCCTGCACAGGAGCCTCTGCCAGAGGGGGTTGCTGGTGCTGGGCAATGTTTTCTCTGCAGCCCCTGGTGAGTGTTAGAGGACCTTTCTGAGGTCCCTTTGGAGGGGAAGGCTGGTGCTGAGCTCCCAGCGTGTCCCAGTTTTGTCCTGTGCAGCTGAAGCCCTCTGTCACCCCATCTCCATGTGGGGTGCCAGTGTGGTGTGGGGACTGTCACCATCCCCACAAGCGCCTCTCCCAGCTGTGAGGAGCAGAACCAAAGTGGATGAGCTCTGCACCCCTCCAGTGGGTGGCAGGAGGCTGCAGCCCTGCACCTCATGCAGGCCCGGGTCCGGCTGTCCATGAGCTCCCATGCTGGCTGCTGGCTCACTCCCCTCCTTCTCTCCTGGTCACAATACCAGGATGCTGCCTCCTTCTTGGGTAAACAAGCACAAGTACCTGTTCCTTCCTGAATCCAGGCGTGTGTTGCCATGACAGCAGCTCAGGGTGATGGGTGAGCAGGAGGTGAAGCCATTTCAACCATCTCCCTGGGAGCGGTGGACAGAAGATCCTGGGATGCCTTCCCAACAGCCCTTCTCCCCCTGACCCACCAGTTGGGGCTTCTGAGGGTGGAAGCTTCCTTGTCCCATCATGGGGCTCTCCCTGGTGCCCTCCTCAGCCCAGCCCTGTGTGTTCCTAAACGTTGCCTTTTGGTCTTGGCCACACGTCACATTACATCTTCTGGACTAGAGGGCGGAGGGGAAATAGAGTAGAGGATTTAGGTTTATCCTTCTCAGAGCCAGATAAAGTCTGTCACAGAGAGTGAATCCCTCTGCCTGCCTGCCTGGATGGATTACCTGCAGTTGTAGCAGGGTATTTGATCTCCTCTGGCGCTGTGATCCCCAGGTGTGTGGTGTGGGATGGGGGCAGGGGTGCTGTGAAGTGGCCACTGGCCCTCTCTCTGTCTGGCTGGGCTCTGGGAAGAACTGCCCAGGTGCTTGGCAGGGCAGGATGGTCTGCACTGGCTTGGGTGGGCAGGCTGCTCACTGGGGAACGCAGGAGAGGAGGAGAAGGAGCCTAAGCTGTGCCCACAGTGCACCCAGAGCTCAGGGGAAGCCCTGATAACACCCCAGGCAGAGGATGGAGATCCCCCCAGGGTCCGTGCCCACGATGTGGGTGCAAACCTCGCTGAGGAGGCTTCCAGGGCAGTTTTTAAAATGAGAAGGTACTTTGTCACTTCTCTGAGAAGCTTTTGGAGCATATTCAGAGCAGAAGTCTCTTCCTGCAGGTTCCTCTTTGCTTCTGAGTCCTCAGATGGGGATGATTCACTTGGGGACTCTGCTCCCTTCGTACTCCAGGCTGTGGTGGCATCTGCTTGCTGTGTGAGGTCAGAGGGACAGGGAGCAAGCTTTCAGTGACAGTTTCTGGCTCTTTTGTGATCCTGTGAGGACAGCTGTCAGTATGCAACACAGAGGGATGGGGAGATGATGGGATGGGCAATGCAGAGCAAGAGAGTGACAGGTTCTTATCTCATGTGTGGCTGTGGATGCTTCTGAGTCTGTTCCCAGCTCTGTCTCTGGCACAGCCCTGTCTGGATGCTCCTCACCTGTCTCATCTCTTGAGATGCAAAGTTTTTACCCTTGTGGGAGGTGAGGATTCAGCAGCCACCTTCCCTTCCAGACAGACCCACAGTGGCCAGGCCCAGGCAAGACCAGCTCCTGTCTTGTCATGAGCATCTTCATCTTCATAGAATCATAGAATGGCCTGGGTTGGAAGGGGCCTCAGAGATTATCCAGTTCCAACGCTGCTGTTGTATACAGGGACACCTTCCCTCAGACCAGGTTGCTCAGAGCTCCATTCAGCCTGGACTTGAGCACTTCCAGGGATGGGGCATCCACAGCTCCTCTGGTGCCATTGGCTCACCACCCTCACAGAAAGAATTTCTTGCTAATAGCTAATCTAAACCTCCTCTCAGTTGGAATCCATTCCCACCAACTCTCTGCTAAGAGACACCTGCCCACAGCAGACAAGAGACCCTGCTGATGGCCCCATCTTTCCCACTCCCATCCCCATGGGAGTGACAGACACCGACTCTGGTTTTAAAAACCATCCTGTGCGATGGTGTGCAGAGCAGGTGAGCTGGAAGTTGTCTGGATTTGCTGGCCCCGGGCACCCTGCGAGTCCTGCACGTACCTGAGTCACAAAGACAAACATCTCCTGCATGTTGGCTCCGCTGATGTGAAGGTCAGAGGGTTCTGCGAGCGCTGACCTTTGAGAGCCTCGCTGCAGAAACACATCCCGGCTGTGTTTCCCCCCCATTTCGGGGTGGTTGTCTGCCTGCTGGCAGCCAGCCTTAAAAATACATGGGGCATGTCAAATGAGGGCTCACACGGAGCTGAGGGAATGGGAAAATCTTGGAGATTTCTCTGGCAAAGACAAGACCCAGTGTCTTAGGGATGGTGCCTTGTAGGAGAGGGTTCTTAGAGCAGAGGAATCTTCCCCCTTTCTGTGTAAGAAATCATAGGGAGCAGGGATACACTTGACTGCAGCACTGCAGTGTTGCCGTCCCCTGTTCTCTTCCAGCCTCTTCATCCCTCCTTCCCTGCCCTGACTTGGGTAGTTTTGAATGCCACACGAATCGATACTTTTAATTAGCTGCCATTTCTCATTTCTGCTTTATTGCTTGGATAAGCAAATTAAAAGTGAGCGTGCTGTGGTGAGCTGTTACCTTGGGTGGGCTGTGAGCACAGGCTGTTTTCCTGCCCCTGGAAGCCCTGAGATGCTGCCAGTCACTGGGACAGGGGCTCAGAGGAGTTGCAAGGGAGGGCGTGCAGAGGAGATGGAGAAATGCCTGGCTTGTTTGGGTTGCTGGGGAAGCTGGACAATGTCTCTACTTGACATGAGGGACCTGGGGCTAACCAGCTCCGTGCCAGGTGGCCAAACCCCTCTGTACCCTCCCTTCATGGTGGGAAAACCCCCTGGACTGAGAAGGTACAGCTGGCATGGGCACACAGAGGGGCTTTGCCAGGGCTGAGCAGCCCCACACTGGGGCACAGTTTGGGAGGCTGTGAGGATGGTACCTGTCACATCTGTCCCCAGAAGCAGCCTGGGGAAGGCTGCAGGAGGTGAAGCAGCCAGGGATGGACCCTGCATCAGGCTGGTGTGGGGCTGAGCTTTTTCTTGCAGTCAGATACCCTGAACTCATCCCCCCTGGGGGACAGGGCAGGACAGAGATGTGTTAGCCCAGCTGGGGGGTGTTATCTACCAAAAGCCAAATCCACCTCCTAATGCCAAGCCCAAAATTTATGGTTTGTCTAATTAAAAGTTTTAAGAGTATAACCGAAAATGCAATGAACAGTTGCTGTTATTATTAGTCCAGTTAAAATGCTACTAACACCGACAGCCCATTGATTGTGCAATCAATGCCTAACAAATGCCATCAGCAGTGCTGCAGCTGGAGCTGCTGTGCAAGCCAGAGCCAAGATTTCCCCTCTGCCCCCACTGCTGGGCTCCCCCAGCTGCTTTGGGGTCCAGGCAGTGGGGGCAGAGAGCCATCACCCTCCTCAGCTCTTTGCCAGGAGCACTGTGGGGGTTTCCTCCTCCTCTTGGGGCTGCTTTTATGTGTTTTCCCACAGGCCTCATGCTCGGCTTGCTCTTCATTGCTCTGCGAGTTCATGTGGCATCTGACTTGACTAAATCTGTTCCCTTGCAGAGCTCCTGTGTTGTTGTTGTACTAGGAACGGTGAGAAACGACACTGATTTTAGTTTAAGGAGAAAAGGAATTATTTATTTAATTTTTAAGCTGGTTTTATATGTTACTTTGCTTGAATGGCACAAGGTTATTGGTTTCTGACTATCTACTTCTTTAGAATGATTGGTTAGATCTTACAACACTTATTTCAAAACATTTTTCTGGTCAGTATGACAACAACTTGCACTTGCAAGATAAAGAAGATAGTTTACAAAAACTTCTGTTTTTCAGCTAGCGTCTGTGAGAAAGTAAAGACTTTCTCACAGACAGAGGCAGAAAGCTGGAAAATCTCTCTGCAACCCAGCTTTCAGCATCCACACTCCTGTCCCATGCTCCTGTCACCCCCGAGGGGATTCTGCTCAGCTCACAAGTTGGCATTGCCATCCCTGAGATGTGGGGGGGTCCCACGTCATCTGTGCCCACATCTTCAAGACTCAGGCTCATAATGCTGTCTCTGCAGCTTATTCTGGGGCCTTAGGGGGTTCACCCTACCTCAGCTTTTAAATCATTTATTTATATCATGGTTATGAACAACTCTGTTGTGCTAAACTCCACGGTGAGCCTTCTTTGCTCCCTGGCACTCCCTTCTCCCTCCTACCCAGTCTCTGGCCCCAGGTCCAGGTCGCTGTCCTCAGGTGTCCCAGAGCCACTCCTCACATCCCCAGTGAAATGAGTCTGGGCTGAGGTGAGCCCAGGCTGGGCTCACGCTGCCTTCCAGCACTCAGCAACAGGGAAGGGTAAATGATTGCTCTAATGGCCGAGTGCTGACACAGCTCTTGTTGGAGCTGATGCTGCCACGGCCACGGTTTTTGGTCTGGGTCACCCAGCTGCAGTCCCTGCTCGGGTGCTGCCCTCCAGAAGGACTGGAGGGAGCAGAACGAGTTTCTTGTAGAGTTTCTTCACCGTTCTGTGCTGGAGGAGGACCCCACACCCTGTGACCAGGGTCTCCTGCCAGCTCTGCGGCCAGCAGGTGACACAGAGACAGTGACACAGGGCCCTGCCATCTCCTGATGCTTTCCCCTGCCTGCTCACCTGGGACACAGAGAGTCTGACTCCTCTTCAAGCTGCTGTGATCCCCGTGTGTCTCACCATGATCCGGATGCTCCTAAATTTGGGACTGTTCTGTACCCTCTTACCTGGCTAATGTCTGCTTTGAGCCTTCCTGCTGGGGCTGCCTGTGTTTCCCTGGCAGCAACGTGGATCGTAACTCCTGTGCCAAGTTCTGCCTCGTGCTGGTGCTCCCTGGTTTCTGATAGTGTGCTATAGCCTTGAAGGGAAAACTCCATTAGGGGAATTAAAAATGTTGGATGTAAAACCTTGAATGTAGCTGGGAGGCAAAATGTGGTCTGACAGATCCTCTGGCTTGTCAGAGCCTCTGACTGATGGGCGCCAGTGGGCTGCTGTCTCTAAGAATGACCTTTAGGGAAAGACAAATTGAGACAAAATGTCTCATGAAAAAAAAAAAAACAACCAAACCAGCAGTTTATGGAAATCTTTCTACTGCAAAGCAATGGCAAAGGTTCCCTGTAAGCTGGCCCGGGCTTGATTGCTTTCTGTCAGACACAGAGAGCGTTCTGGGGGAGCTCAGACTGACAGACCTGTTTGCACGGAGTTGCTGGCTGTTATTCCTTTTCCCCTTCTCCAGCCTTGGTCTGGACCAGGAGGATGGTGAGGCTCTGCTGCTGGCAGACCTCAGGCTGAGGTGTTTCCTACCTGCTCTCCAGCACAGGTCGTGTTGTCTCCTGAGCCCAGAAAACTTCTCAGCTGCCCCCTCCAAACCCACCTCTGGCCTGGACTGGGGAGTGCTCCAGTGACCCCCCAGCTGCTGATGGAGTTCTGTGCACTGACCCACTGGACTCGCCCTCATCCAGCACAGGATGTTCTGCACTGCTTCTGCCATGGCAGCTCATGACTTTGCTGTGCAGCAAATGAATTGTATTGGTGCTGCCCACGTTCTCTGTGAATTCAGAGGAATTACCAGGTGAATATTTGATGAGGCTAATTAAGGCTGAGTAACTTCCCTTCCCTNTGTCCCCTGGTTTCCTGGTGGTCAAAAACCAGCTGTGAGCAGCTTTTCAACCCAACAAGTCACCCTGAGAAATCCCTGCAACCACAACCTGCTGGAGGGGAAAGTGTCCATGCCTCCTTCCTCTGTTCCTGTTCTCATCCCAGCTTTCTCCTGGGGCCTGTTACAAAGCCACAGATTTCTGTGCCCCTGGTTCTGCACAGGTGAGGCTTTAGGTTGTTTCAGCTGCTGGCTGCTGCAGCAGTTGGGTCAGACAAGAGCCGGCACTTTTGGGAAATCCTGGAAGGATTTCCCCACCCTGTGGGAGCTGCCCTTGCACAGGAAAGCTGCAGGTGATGTTTGACAACATTTAACACAGCAGGAGCTCGGGCAGCAGGAGAGGGAAGAGCTGCTGGGACCATTCCTGAAGGTGAGATGTGTCTGGGAAAGTGAGACTCGTGTCCTGAGGCCGTGGAGCTCTTGCACTCCAGCACGTGGCAACGCTGGGGGTGCCAACATGCTTAGGGTGGGAAAAGTGCAATGAAGAGCTGAGTGCTGGCTGATGAGGGAGGAGGAGGAGGGTCTGCACAGAGTCAGGCAGCATCTGGCTCCTCTCACCCCGTGCTGCTGCTGGAGATGGGACCAGGGACATGAGAGGAGGGATCTGGTGAGTGCCCCTTGCTGTGTAGCCTGCTGAAGCCTGGCTGGAGCATCCCTGCAGGACAGGGGTTGAGCCCAGGCACCATTACCCACCCTGGCCTCAGTTTTCCTGCCCGGGAGCTGGTCAGAGAGCACCCAGCAGGGCTGTGGGGAAACTCCTGCACCTCCAAATGCCACCAGCTTACAGAGAGCACGGGAGTAATTTGAACCACTGGTTTTGAAGCCCTGGACTGAGGTTTTACACTGGAGTACCCAGAGCCAGAGCATCCCATCCCTTTCTCCATATCTTCCCAAGAACCCAACAGGACTTCTTAAATAAGGATGAGCCCTCGCAGCCTCACTGTTATTGTCCTTTTTCTGTAAAAACAATTTCCATTTGAATTGCTGGGACTACAATGTGGAGACAGTTTTTACTGGGGGCATGAATCTTCTTCAGTCTCTGCCTGCCACGCGTGGCTGTTTCCTCATCTCTCTCTTTTGTGGCTTAGTCAGGAGGACAAAAAATGGCTTTTGCATCAGTGTCTTTGCATGTTGCTTGCCCGAGCAAGGGCAGTGTGGTGGTTCAGGCAGAGAAATGGAGAGAGCAGCTTTTGTGCCCCTGAGCTGCTTTGGGCCATGAGGTTCAGCCCCAAGATTTCTGCTGCACAAGGCTGCTGTGCCTCAGGGCACGTCTGCAGTGCTGTGCCCTCCTGGATGCCATCCTACAGGGCAGTTTTCAGTGTAAACCCTTAAGCTTCTCTAGACACCACTGCCCTGAGGTGTGTCTGCTCCCACTGAGAGGGGTGCCAGGTTTGGCAGTTCCCTTGGCCGTATTTTCATGCAGCTGCATGTTCCCCCCTCAGCCTTCATCGCTGCTCCACGTTGTACTCCTTGGTGGGTTCAGGATCTGGGGATTCCCTGGGGTTTTCTGAGGTCTCAGTCCCATTCAGAAGGGGCACTGGTCTCCCAGCTGGTTTTCCAGGTGGTTCCACACTCTGTGTGAGTACCTGCTTAGCTCTGCCTGGAGGGCAGGGTGCTTTGTTGTCGCTGTTGTATCAGGATCGGCGAGAAACGACACTGATTCCAGTTCCTGGAGAAAAGGACCCCTTTATTTAATTTATAAACTGGTTTTTAATATTAGTTCTCTCGAATGGCACAAGGCCATTGGTCCCTGACCATCCAGCTCTTTAGAATGATTGGTTAGATCTCACAACACCCACTTCAAAATATTTCTCTGGTCAGTATGACAACAACCTGCACCTGCAAGATAAAGAGGATAGTTTACAGAAACTTCTAACTGCCTTTCAGCCAATGTCTGTGAGAAAGTAAAGACTTTCTCACAGACAGAGGCAGAAAGCTGGAAAATCTCTCTGCAACCCAGCTTTTGGCATCCACACTTTGTAGCCCCAAACCATCCTTAGGAGAGCTGGGTTTCCCTTTGTGAGGGTCTCAGCCCAGCCCTGGGGGGGAGTGTCTGGCCAGTGTGGCCATCCAGCTTGAGCCCTCTGAAACGTGGCTGTCTGCTGAGTAGGGAGGGACTTCACTTCCCTGCTCTGAGACAGAAAATCCTTCTCCTTCACCTTGTTCAGCTTGCCACAGCATGGCACACATTAAGGGTAATGAGTTAACCAGCCAGGGGAAGTGACAGGGCTTTGTTGTTGGCCTCTCTTTTCCCCAGTTCACCTTTCCAGACATGAAAGGTGAAAACAAAACAAGAGCAGCTCTGAGGGCACACCTTCATCCTCCCCCTTTTCTCAGTCTTTTTTTTCCCCCTTCCATTCATCTGCCTTTGCCTGTTCCTTGCTCTGCCGTGATCCAGCAGCCGATGTGGAGAACTGAGGCCGCTGACACGGATGCCCTTATCTCCGAGGGTATGGCTGGTGTTTGGGATTCAGAGGCAGCTTTAGGACAGAGTTCTGACTAATCTCCTCAGATAAGGTGTGTCACAGCAGGAGCTGCAGGGCAGAAGGTCCGACACCACAGCTCTGGTAGCTGCTGCCTGGTTTATATTTAACTCCCTCCCAGGAGTGGTCAAGGGGATGTTCCAGCCCTGCCAAAGGGGGTTTCTTCTGGACAGAAAGCAGCTCTATCTGCCAGGCTGCTCCTCTCCCAGCTGGGTGGGCACTGCAGGCTGCCCAGCAGTTCCTTGCCTCATGTCCCTCCTCACTGGGGATGGGGAAACGTGGGAAAAAAGGGGCTGATATGAGCTGCACATTGTAAACCAGGACAGGCGTCCTGCAGTAAATCGAGTGACAGGCAGGAATAAGCACAATAGAGTGAGATGGACAGATAGGAATGAGGGATCAATAAACCCAGCCTAAAGATAGCTAGAGAGATGCACTGAGGGCTGTTGACAGAGAAATAGAGGCTGCAGCCAGAAAGAGCCTCGAAAAAGAGAAACCTCAAATGAGAGACGTGAAGCTTAGAGAGGGGTCATCTTAAGTGCACTTCACTGCTGGGCCAGACAAAAAGTTCTAATGCTTCTTTTTTCCTCTCCTTGTTTTAAACCCCCAGAGTGGTGGGATGGGAGATGCTCCACTCCTGCCAGTGGGCTCAGACCTCCATGGTAGAGTCAGCTCATTGCATGTTTTGGAATAATCCTTTCTAGCCAGGCAAAGGCTGCTTGGAGCTATCTCATGGAGCCAGGCTGCAAAACTGCTGCTCTTACAGTCTCTTGATCAAATCTGTGTGCTCTGTACCCATATTTTGGATTTAAATCAACTTAGCTGTAATTGAAATCAGCTTTTCTCTGGATCCTGTAATCTATAAGGAGTGGCAGTTTTGGAAAAGGAAAAAGGTGTAGAACAAGCAGCATTGGGATGCTGAGGTACCCAGCCTGACAGAGGGAAGTTAATGGGAGGGGATTTTGGTGGGGTAAGGAGTACCAGTGTGCAGGTGTTGATCCCTGGCAGCTTGACTTGTTGCACTAAGCCTGGATTTGGTTTGTTTTTCACAAGTCTGAGCAGTGAGCTCATTACAGAGTCCCTGTGGTGTCCTGTAATCCCTGTCCTTATGGGATCCTGCTCCCCAGGTTCCCAGCACAGCTCTCTGCCTAAAAGCCTGCTGAGTTTGAGAAAGCCTCATACTCTGGAATTGCTTTACTTCTTAAGGCCTGAGCAGAAGAGTTCAGCAGCTTCAGAGCAGCTGTTGATTTCCTCTTGTTTTATTAATTAGGCAAGCTGCTCCCCATCTCCCTCCTTCTTTGCAGGCATTTGATTAAAACCTGTGAAGCCACTCAAGGGAGAGAAGTCCACCCCTTCTCTTTGTGGTCCTGGGAGGCCCAGGCACAGTGGGCATCTCCCTCTGGGGTCACTGTCCCTGGAGCAGCCCAGCTGGCATCTCTGAAAAGCGAGGAGGACTTGGAGGGGTCCATCCTCCCCAAACCTGACCTGAAATCAGAGCGGGCCAGACATGAATCCAGAGCCTGAGGGGAGCGATTTACCCGAGGATGGCTCAGCTACCACCTGCAGGAAGGTGTCTCTGCTCAGTGCTAAGAGCAGGGGGTGGGAAGAGCTGCAAGGGGGGAATGAGCCAGTGCTCCCTGGGAGCTGCCTCCCTCCCCAGCCACCTCCAGTTCTTCACAGCACAGCCCTTCCCGAGGGAAGGGTCCATGCCCAGGGCACTTTGTTCAACAGCCTCGCAGCCATCAGCGTGCTGGAGCCATTTCTCAGCCCCGATGCATATTTAATGCCCGAGCAGTGAGCAGGGCTGCAGTGGTGTTTGCTGACAGGCGAGCTGGGGAGCTCTGCCACGGCCCTGAACGGTCCTGCATTAATTATGACAGGATGAATAATTCACAGGGCTAATAACAAAGGCTTGTTTTTAATGGTTATGGAAATCCCAGCTTGCTCCTGGAAGCGGGGGTGAGAAAGCAATGTCTGGCTCTGCTTCTGAGCCCAGAGGACAGCAGAGCACAGGGCTGTGCTGAGGCTGCTGTGCTGTGCTGGTGACATTTTGGGGGGGATCTGTGCCCCGTGCTGGTCCAGGGGTGTAAGGACTTTTCCCAGCACCTGCCAGTGAGTGTGGAAAGCCTGGAGGGATGAGAGGTTGAGGCAGCAGCTTCTCCTGAGGGCCCAGGCAGTGTTTTCCTGCTGCTCAGGCTGAGGAGCAGTTTGGCAGTCAGCTCTGTCCCCGGTGCTCCCTGCACACCCTGCTCAGGCCCGGGACTGAGCATCTCTTCCTCTCCTCCATAACCCTGCTCCTGCTTCCCCTCCCTTCTCCCACTTGGTGCCAAAGCTCCTCTAATCCTGCCTCTCCGTTTCACCTTGCCAGGCAGGAAGGGTGAGGACCCTGAGCTCTGCAAGGCCATCCATCCTACAGGAATCCTCCTCTGGGGGAGGCAGCCCCTGCTTGGCCCCAGCCTGGATCTCTTCTGCCTACCCTTCAGGCCATTAATTTCTCCCTTCCTTCTCCCCATAACTTGCTCTTTTACTTCCTCAGACATAAATATGGATGTTTTCATGTGCCACTATTGTCCTTCAGTTTAAATAGCTTTCCCCCCCCTTCCTTCCTGGTGTTTGGCCTCCAGGTGTATTTATAGAGAAAAAAAAAATTGCATCACTGCCAGTTTGCTTTATCAAGGCTGAGCAAGCTCTGTTCCTCTACAAGGCCTTTAGACCATGTGTCCTCTATTCACCAGCTCACTCAGGTGCCCTTCTCTGCTCCTTTTGAACCTTCTTGAATGTGCAGAGCCTTCTGATGAGTGACCCTGGGCAAATAATTTCACTTTTCCTGCCTTGGTTTGCCTACCTATAGAGAGAAGGCAGTGCCCCACCCTGTGGCATGGGGGGAGTTGGGTGCTAGAGGAGGTACAGGAGCTTTCTCCTTCCCAGCCCAGTTCCTTGATGTGGCCTCATTTCAGAACTCTGTGTGTTTACATCTCAACAGAAACATAAACAGCAGAGGGATGGGACCATCAGTCCTGTCCCAGACCACTGCAGGCAGCTCAGAACAGCTGAGCAATCCAAGTGAGCATCCAGAGTAGGCTGGATGGTGATAACTCACCCACACATCACCAAACACATCCTGACTGTCCTTTTAGGAGCCTAAAACCAGGGGGAAAAGTCATGACAAAAATGTTTTCCAGTGAGAACAACAGCAGATGGGGACTTGTGTGATGCCACCACCTGTTGAGGCTGAAGGGCTTTCTTGAGTGTTAAGAAGACATTTAGACCCCACAGACATTTCTCTCCTCAGGTGTCCTGTCACACTCAGAGTTTATCAAAGCTTTCCTGGACTCACTGACTCGGATAATTTCCTTCCTTGGCCCTTCCCCATGGATGAGCCCTTGCTGGGCAGCAGGAGCAGCTGTTCCTGACCCCCAGCTCCTGAGCCTGAGCCCCACGTTGTGCTCCTCGCTCCCCTCCCAGCGGGCTCCAAGCTGTCCCGGGCTGGCTGTTGGGCTGTGCAGCTCCATCTGCTCCTGCTGCCTCCTGGCCCAGCTCCAGAGCCACCAGCACGAGGTCACAAATGAGACACTGGGATGGGTCACAAACCTGTCCCGCAGGGAGCTATGCTGGCACCTTCCCTCCAGCCTCATTCTTCCCATTCCAGAACTCACTTTTGGCTGCTTTTGGGTCCTCCCACTCCCCACATGTTCCTGCTTTGGTCACCATCTCCCAGAGAGGGGAAACTAATTTAATCCCTCTGCCTTTCTCTTTCAAGACAGGTACCACATGAGCCTGGGAGGACAAACCCAGTGTGCTTTAGCCCTTTTTCTCCTGTGTCCATGCTGTCGATCATCCTTCCTTCCTGCTCCTGCCTTGCAGACCCATCGGCTGAGATGGCACCAGGAGCAGAGTGCGTCTAAAAATGGATAAATAAACACCCTCGGACTGTTCCCATCCAAGACAAGAGACATTTCAGAGGAGTCCAGGACAGCCTCGAGCACTGACTCTGTTGACACAGGAGAATGCAGCAGATTTCCCTGTAGAAAGTGGCTGTTTCAAGAGAGGAGTGCGGCACAGCTCAGAAGTGCTTCTGTCTGAGGAGCTGATGTTTGCACAGGGGAATAGCACGCTCGCCCTGCTGTTAGAGCACAGAACAAATGTTTGCCCAGGTAAGTGCAGATCCCAGGCTCAGGTTTTGCACTGGGGGGGTAGCTGTGGGGCACACACGCAGGGAGGCACTGTCTGAGCAAGGTTAATTGTCCTGCTGTGGGTGTCTGAGAGCAAACCAGCAGCGGGAGAGCTGCTCCCAGTCTCTCCCTGGGCACCTGCTGTGCCAGCGGAGCAGGGTGAGGGACTGGGTCTGGCCAGCTGCATTCCCAACCAACGCTGGGCTGGGAGAGGCAGGACTTCATCTTATTTCTCAAGAATTAAAAGCCATAGAGTGTACACTGGTGAAATTCTGCTTTTAATGCTCTTCTTAGATAAATTCTCTTTCCCTTTCTTATTCTTGTTCCAAGTGGACTCGGTGAAGAGAAGCCCTGATGGATTTCCTCTCCATTCCTGTTTAATCAAATAAACACATTTTCACACCACCAAATTTCCATCGTTTTTTCCCCAAGCCTTTGGAGAAAGTTTTGGGGCGGGCACTTGGGCTTAACCACCGTGGTGCTGTGGGAGTGCGGCAGCTCAGTCCTCTTTGTTTTCAGCACTGGTGAGACACGGCCACGGGTGCTCTGATGGTTAAAAAAGAGACATCCCTGTCTTCCCTACCTGCNGGGCTCCTCATAAAACCAGAGAGCAGCCCTGGTGACCGAGAGCTTCTCCCATGGTACTGGGGGGAGAAAAGAGGAGGAGGCTGGAATGTGGGGTGACTCCTGGTGGGCTGGTGGATGTGTGGGGTAAGGACAGGACCCACAGCAGTGGGGATCTGTCCTGGGGAGATGCTCCACTGCTGATGAAAGGGCTGATGTTGGGAGTGCTGTGACAGGGTGGACAGACTCCCCATGGCATTACAGCCACTGTTTGAATTTCAGAGCAAGCATCTCTAGAGATTAGGTATTAGGAAAAGTTGTTCCCTGTGAGAGTGCTGAGGCCCTGGCACAGGGTGCTCAGAGAAGCTGTGGCTGCCCCTGGATCCCTGGCAGTGCCCAAGGCCAAGTTGGACGGGGCTTGGAGCACCCTGGGATAGTGGAAGGTGTCCCTGCCCATGGCAGGGGGTGGAATGAGATGATCTTTAAGGTCCCTTCCAACCCAAACCATTCAGTGATTCTGTGATTTTAGGCTGCTAACAGGAAAGGAATCAGCTCTTTTCTGTCATGGGAGGTAACAGGAACAAAAGGTACCAAAGAGCTCCATGAGAACTGGATGATGTCACAGGGCAGCCTGGCATCTCCTTGATCCTAAATGTGGCAATCGCTGAGGTCCCTTGGGAAGCAGCACCTTTTAGGGACTGAAAGCCCCACTCCACTCTTCCAGAAGCCTCTCTCCTTTGTGGCAATGCCTGGGAGGCATGTGGGCAGCCGGGTCAGTGTGTGTGGGCTTTTGTTGCAGCACACATTGGTAACTGTGGGGATCAGCCTCTTGCCAGACGGCTCCGAGGAGGGCTGCTGTTGTGGTTCCTGTGCTGGAGCCCGTGGGCTGGCGAGGAGGAGGCAAACCAAAATATTTATACCATAAAATGTGCACTTTTTTTTGAGCTGAAGCTTGGGCAGCATCCCAGCCCCTCCATATGGGCTCGTAGACATCGCTTACCTGATTTCTTCCTCTCTTGGGGACAGATGATGAGGCTGCTTGGTGGCAGAGGGGGAGGCAGGCAGCTCCCGTGGCCTCCATCTGTGGGTACGGGGGCTGCAGTGGCTGTGACTGCTCTTCCCATGTCCCCTCGTGCCCCCGTGTCCCTGGCTGGAGCCTTCCTTGCCCGTGGGAGGTGGCAGTGACCCATCTCCCCAGGCTTGGGGAGAGGCCCCTGGGTTTGCTCTGCTGCTGGCTGAGTTCACATTCCCCAAAGTCCTTGCTGGGAAAGCTCAACCCACTGGGCATTTCTGCTGGTCTGTGAGCTCTGCAAGGACCTGAGGGCTGGCGTGGAGAGCAGGTAGAGCAGTGTGTGTGTGCCCCAGGCTGGGCTCTGAGCAGTGGGACCCAGACATGGAGGAGCGGCTCCGAGCGTGGGCAGAGGTTTTGTCACCTGGTGCTGGGAAGGAAAGCACCTTCCCAGCATCTGGGCCTCTCCAGCCCTGGGATGCTGCTGTGGGGCCGTGGCCTCTTTTCCGTGGCTGGGACAAGGGGCACGGCAGCAGCTGGGCTGGAGGTGTGGTGTTGTTAATCAGAGCTGGGGGACAGTGGGTGTGTGGCTCTGCTGGGACCCGAGCCTTTCGGTGCACCCTGCCCCCGGGCTGCAGCAGGCTGTCAGCATCCTGGCCCTCCTTGGGCTTTGGGAGAGATGCTGGGCCTCTTTGCAGTGCTTCTGGTGTTATTTAACCTCCCTCCCTCCTCTCTGAGGCATGGCTCAGCCTTATCCAGCCCTGGAAGCACAGGCAGGAGGCAATTCCCTTCCCACGGAGCGGCCGCCAGCGTGGGGGGCTCGTTTTGTGATTACGCCGTGGAACGGTGGCGTTAAATCTTCCATCCTGTCCACTGGAGACAGCCCTCTCATCCTCTCTCTGACAAGATTTGGGATGGTCACGGATAACTGGCTCTCATTATGGCTGTGCTCATAAATCCTTCTGCTATCCCCTTTCGGGCGGGCTCCTGCCATCCCCCACACAGTGGCCACTCTCCGGCTCCAGCACTGGGTGGTCTCACCCTGCTCCCCTCGTCCCGTGGTCCCTGCACATCCCTGCTGCTCCCACTTCCATGGGCCGTTGTGCCCTTGGTAACTCGTCCCTCCTGCTTCTCCTGCAGCAGGGTCAGACTCCCCGTGCTGGCTGGGCCGTTCTCCCTCTTGCTGCTCATGTGGTTTTCCATTGCTCCCCCACCCTTTCACCTGATGTCCAAAGCCAAGGAACTCCCAGGTCTCACAGCTCCCATCCTGCCAGGGCTGTTCAGCCAGGCAGGGCATGATTCAGCCCTTGGTCACGCCTTGGGGTTTTGAATGACATCTGTTCCTTTCTTTTAATTCCCAGCTCACTTTTGACATGTTTTTGGTTCTGGCTGCCCAGCGCTATTGATTGGACTTTTTATGGAGTGAGTGTTCTTTGTGTCTTTAGTTCTCATGCAAGACACATTTCTGTGGTACAAGAGGTTTGCAATTAAATGGAGAAAGAGAAAGAAAGAGAGAAAGGAAGAGCAAAAGGAAGAGAAAGAAAGAGAGAGAGAAGGAGAAGGAGAAGGAGAGAAAGAAGGAGAGAAAGGAAGAGAGAAAGGAAGAGAAAGAAAGAAAGAGAGAAAGAGAGAAAGGAAGAGAAAGAGAAAGGAAGGAAGGAAAGAAAGAAAGAAAGAACAAGAAAGAAAGAAAAAAAGAAAAAGAAAGAAAGAAAGAAAGAAAGAAAGAAAGAAAGAAAGAAAGAAAGAAAGAAAGAAAGAAAGAAAAAGAAAGAAAAGGAAGGAAAGGCCTCCACATAAAACCAGGCCTCATGTCCTGCTCCTCTAATTGCCTGTGAGCAGAGATACCAAATAAAAATTCTTCAAGGCTTCTTATTCCATTTTTAAGAGCACTGCTTTTTGCAGACCTCTGGCCCCAAACACAGGCTGATAAAGGTTTCTTTTGGGTGTATAGAGAAGACCACAATGGTTTCATCATCCCTTGAGAGCATGGTAACCCCACTCCTTTCTTTTCTCTAGGAAGGGGAGTAGTATGGATTAGTGATGGGAGCTTTACTGCCACAGGCACCGGCTGTGTGCAAAGAATATGACAGATTTGTGTAGGGGAAGACTGGTTTTGGTTTCTAGGCCTTGGGAATTGAAAGTAGCAGTAAAATCCCTGCAGCCCTTCCAAGAGCCTCCATGTGTTCCTCCCTCCACGGACCTGCCAGATTTAAAAGAGGGTGTGAAGGAGGCACTGAAGGGGTTGAGTTGAAAGACAGCACTGTAGAAAACACCAGAAAATACCCACAGCTTTATGAAAGCAGCCAGGGGTCGACTGGCACTGGCTGCTCCCTGCAGACCTCAGCAGGGCCCTGGAGCTCAGGGGTCTCTGCGGGAGGAGCTGAGGTGAAACAGCCACAAATCAAAGAGAATGGTTTCAAAGGGACACCAGTAGGGGAAATGCAGATTTCTATGGCCAATACTTTGGGATACTGCCCTGGGAGCCAGACCAGCCCTGGCAGAAAGTGTGGGTGCCCAAAATGCAACTTTTGGAGGAGCTTGTGAAGGCTCCTCAGCGTCAGATTTGGTGTCTCCAGGTGAGGAAATGCCAGGAGCTGTTGTGGGGCATCCCCCTTCCCTGGCCTCGATGGGAAACCCAGAGTCTCACCCACTGGGCTCACAGCCACTCCTGCCTAAATATTTGCATTTGGGGTATGGACAGTGGCCAGCCAAATTCGGGTTGGCCTGAGCAGCTCTCTGTAGTGGCCAAACAGCCCCAGGGGATGGAGCTGGGCTTGCTCACCATCTGTCTGAGCTGGTGGCAGGGCTGTGACCCCAGAGCCAAAGGGAGCTGAGCGTTGTGCCTGCACTGGGGCACCGGGGCTGTGTCCCCCCCAGTCAGCTGTGCCAGGCCACGAGGCAGCAGGGACAGCCCGTCCCACCACCTGCAGCACAGGCAGAGAGGAACAGCCCCTGGCAGAGCTGCTGTCCTGGCCATGGCCAGCTGGGCAGGGGGCTGCTGGGGATGCCAGGCTGAAAACGGAGAGGAGTCCTGCGTTCTGTGGGTGCCAGTTTGGAAGGGAAGCACTGATCCCGGGCCAGTTTTCCAGTCCATTTGGTTTCTCTGTGGCTTGATGGGCACATTAAATGGCAGGTGTCATGTGCCAAGCTTGGGCATCTCATGCCTGTGTGGAGAGGCCAGTGGGGAGCAGTTCTCAGGCTGGACACAGGGATAACCATTAGCAGACCTGACCGAGGCTGTAGACGGGACATCAGCAGACCTGACTGTGGTTGTCACTACCTGCAGTGACAAACAGGGCCAGTGCTCCCTGCAGGAGCTCGTGGTCCAGTCCTTCCTCAGCCCTGGGCTTGAGACAGAGGGTTTGATTTGTGGGCTGCAGCAGTCAGGGAATAAAATGCTTCTGCAGCCAGACCGTGCCTTGCTGAGCTCCGGGTGGGCCATCCCCTGTGGCTGCACATCCCCAGGGTGATGGAGAGCACCCCAGGGACAGCAGAGCAAGAACTGCACGTCTCTGCTCTGCCCCAGTCCAGCCCCAGGATCTGTCTGCTCCCAGCAACTGAGCTTTAAACAAGGTATGTTTTTCCCCTCCACTTGCCCGTTCATTGACGAGGTTTCAAATAAGATCACCACAGGTCTTAAGCAGAGTTTCCTAAATTAATCTCCTGAACATAATCATTAGAGAAAACCTTGTTTCTGCAAGGCTGTACCTTACACTCGTTAGGAGGTGAGTGGCAGCAGCTGTCACTGAATAATCGTTCTCATTAACTCATCTTTGTACCTTTCCCTTGCCTGATGAAACCCTCTCTCCAAAACACAGCCTTGAGGGCTGCTCACAAACAACGCAGACAAACAGGGAGAGACAGGGCCGGGGAGGCTGGAAATTCATCCACCTCCTCCTGCCACAGAGACGATTCGGAGGGAGAACATGCCCCAGTTCCTGTTCCCTGCTGGGCCTGGGAGGAGGAACCGTGCCAGTTGCACAGGCTCCTGGGGCATGGCTGGAGTCACTGTATTTCCCATCCCTTCATCCTTCCCCCTGCTGCCAGCGACTCCAGCAGGGATCTGATTTTCACTGCCCCTGCACTGGCCTCGCTTCCAGCCCCTGGTGAAAAACTGCCTGCGTCACCTGGGGTTGCTTTCTTAAGAAAACTCTTGTGAACCTAATGTGAGCTTCATTTGCAGGATACGCTGTTTGGTAAAAATGTTTGCAATCCCAGAACCCAAAGCCACTGGAAGGACACTCTCAGACTCTGGTCCCCGCTGTGGGGCAGCAGGTCAGGGCTGCAGCCTTGTCTCTGATACTGGTTTCAGTGGCATAAACGATGTGGGATCCCAATGCTCCTTCTGCAGACCCCATGCTTAGAGATGCCACCAAGTGAGCAACCATGAGAAAATAACTTTAAGTCAAGAGTTTCAGGCTCAGATCTCGAAGTTGTTTTGTGAATCCAGGTTTTAGCACACTCAGTGTGGCACTGGGGTCTGTCAGGCATCTGGGACCTCTCTCTGCCCGTGTCTCCACTCCAGAACAGCCCTTCTTTGCCTCCTGCCATCCCCAAACCCCGAGGTCCTCCACCTCCAGCATGCAAAAGAAGGAATAGCATGTGATCTACTTCCATCTCTGCCTGCAAACAGAGAAATACTCAAAAAAGCAGATGCAGAGGGAGACCAGGGCAGGAAGGAGGAGTCCTTCCCCTGAGGAAGGCACCAGGGCTCCAGGCAGGGCAGGGAAGGTGAGCCAGTGATGCAACGCTCAAGGATGGAGGAGATGTGGTCATGAGAGAGCGATGGAGAGAGCAAAGGGCCGTGGGTGCTGGAGGGACCCCCCTGAGCTCTGTGGGGACAGCGCTGGGACAGAAGCTGTGAAGTGCTGGTGGCCGTCCCCCTCTGAAAGTCCTCAGCTTTTTCAGAGAAGCAAGATCCCTGGGAGCCCCTCCTGAGCTCTCTGCCTCCTCCTGCTCTTCCCACAGCATTTCTCCAGGACGCTGACCAGTTGTGACTTTTATTTGACCAATGGTCTGGCGCTGACAAGGAGCATACGGCCAGGGCCGGTGCGGCGGCAGGGGCCATAGATTATCCCTAATTGCCTGCAGCAGACGAAGCTGACCTTCAGAGAACACAGCCATGAATCTTCACACAACGACGTGAGCGCCATGTGGATTTACTGTCCGCTGGCTGTAAAGCTCCACCAACCCCTCAGCTGCTCTCGCAGGAGAAGAAGAAGGGCCAGAAGGATGTGCCGTGCAAAGCCCTGATTTACAGGTGTCTCCCAGCCACAAGTCAGGAGCACACCTGAGCTTTCGAGCATGTTTTCTCTTGCAGGCTGTTCGTAGCTAATGGACAAGAGGGAGAGCAGACAGATGGACATGGAACAGCAATGTTTTCTACAGCCTTCTCTGGAGAAAGTAAATCTGTGTTAGACCAGGAACATTGATAAGAGCTCTGGAGGAACCTGTTATTTTTTTTTTTGTGGTGTTGGTGCCTTTATAACTGAGCTTGGGTGAAGGCAGAGCAGCTTCCAAAAAGGCATGAGAAGCTGAACGAGAAGATCTGGGCTGTTAAGGGGAAGTGTCCTACAAACCTTGCAGTGCTCCATCACTGAGGCAGCAGGGACCAGCTGAGCTGGAAGCAAGTGCCACCTCCAGAGTGACCTGAAGGATCCCAGATCTGTTGCTGTCCTTGAAAGAGGGTACCGTGCTCCTGCCAGGACAGAGGGAGGTGGCACAGCATCTGCCTTTCCCTAACCTCACCCTCGATGTGGCTGGGAGTGGTGGGCAAAGCTGCCTGTC
Source organism: Edolisoma coerulescens (assembly GCA_013397115.1). Classification (NCBI taxonomy): domain Eukaryota; kingdom Metazoa; phylum Chordata; class Aves; order Passeriformes; family Campephagidae; genus Edolisoma; species Edolisoma coerulescens. Next base: position 28,861 of record VWZW01003297.1, read on the forward strand.
ACTGTGGCTCCAGGGCTCAAGCTGTGTGGAGAGGGATGAGAAATCAAATCTGTAGGGTCTTTCTGCATGGTTTCCACTTCTGCAGTGCCAGTAGACACCAAGCACATGCTGCTGATTTGGGAGGATTCCTATCAGATGCTTGGTCACTCCGAATCCGCAAGGCCGTGCTGATATGTACCCACTGCAGCCTGGCCCCTCCTGCCAGCTCTTGGTTGTGCTCAGAACCAGCTAAGAACCAAGACACCAATAAAATAGAGAAGGAAAAACCAACCAAACGAAAAAGCTGTGCTGCCTGAGAGCAGCTCTGTGAATATCAGCCAGTTTCTTTGTGGGCAAAGCCAGAAGCCCAGCCAGGGTTTGTTTGACTCGCTCAGCATTTCCAGGGAGCAGCCAGGGTGTTTGTGCCACTCAGAACCTGGGAGAGGCACCTCACAGGGCTGCCAGGGCCAGGACAGCGGGTGACAAGAGGGGACAGTGTGTTGATAAGGGACAAGCCAGTATCTTAGCTGCAGTTTGAGCATGACAGTCTCTCTGGGAGCCCTGTGTGCACGTGGCTTCCTCGCTCCTGCACTGCTGTGTCTTGATGTTCATCTCCCCCCTCTGCTCTTTCTTGGGGCAGGAACAGATCCCATGGAATAAGAGAGAGGAGCTCTGGCCCTGCTGTGTCAGTGCACTGACAAAACACATCTCCTGAGGAGGGGAGGCAAGGTTTCCAGAGCACTGCTGGCCTTGCTCGTGGGCAGAGCAAGCTTCTGCCTGGCAGCTCCATCGTTTGCCAGCTGCAGAGGGTTGGGGAGGGAGAGGAGATGGGGAGTGACAGGTCGACCCTCTGGGGTGGTATCTGAAGAAAGAAGGCAAGGAGACAGGCAATGAGACCGTGGGGTGATCTGCAGTGCTGGAGGCTCTTCTTATGGCAGGAGGTCACCTCCCCAGTCTCTCTCACCTTGGGCTGCCCCACAAGTTGCCTCAAGACACGTGTGGGAATGTTAGGGGGAGATTTTAATGGCCACAGAAGCAGCCTGTCAGCTGATGTGCCCAGATGTGCCCCGTGGACTTGCCTGCTCACTGCTGCATTCCCGGGGCACCCGTTCCCACTGCAGCTCAGCGGGGCCCAAAGCCACCCCGTTTTCCACGGTCTTTGCTGCAGCAGGCTCGCTGCCAGGCTGCCTTCCTGCCTTTCCTGAGCTGATCCTGCTCCCTGGCTCAGCATCCATCACAGCCCTTCCCATCCTGAGCCAGGCTGGTGTAACTCAGGAGAAAAGGAGACTCAGGGGTGACCTTATCACTCTCTACACCTCCCTGAGAGGTGGCTGTGGTCAGGTGGGGGTCGGTCTCTTCCTCCAGGCAGCAACTGACAGAACAAGAGGACACAGTCTTAGGCTGTGCCAAGGGAAATACAGGTTGGATGTCAGGAAAAAGTTTTTCATGGAAAGAGTGGTAAAGTACTGGAATGGTCTGCCCGGGGAGGTGGTGGAATCACCGCCCCTGGATGTGTTTAAGAAAAGATTGGGTGTGGCACTCAGTGCCATGGTTTAGTCGAGGTGTTAGGGCATGGGTTGGGCTCGATGATCTCAGAGGTCTCTTCCAAACTTGTGACTCTGTGATTCAGCACAGGCAGGATTGAAGGATCTGCAGGATCCAAGGGCTAAATCTTCCTTGGCTTTTGAAATCCAGCTCCGTGTCACCAGCCCCCTTTCCCACCATCCCTGCTGTGCTGCATGGTGAATTATGCACAGAGGAGGATCACAAGCCCCTTTGTGAGGAGGGGGACTGTCACCTTCAAATGGCCTGTCCAAGTCTTGGGTTCTTCTGCAAATTACTCCCAGAAGTTTCAGCAGTGGCTGCTGCTTAGGTATTTTTTTTCCAGGCTTTCCACAGGTTTATACAAACTTCCTGTTATAAATATGAATTCAGCTGTGGACTTCTGGGTTAAATCCTTCAAGTGGTTGTTATTTTACTTCTTCCACTTGGGATTTCTGGAAGAATGCAGTACTTAGCACACATTTAAATTACAAGGAAGTGCAGGAAATATTGCAATCTTTTCTACCTCTCTTTCATTAACCTCTTTGCTCTCTGAGGGACTGGCAGCCTCATAGCAGAGCAGATTTTCCCTGTACAGCATCCTGTTGTCATGCCTGTCAGGAAGTCCCACCAAAATTCAGAGGCTGACTGCTTTTACATTTAATGGCCTAAATATTGATCATTTTCTTTTCATTATTATTGGTGGAGCTGGCCACCTTTTCATTAATTTCTTCCACTTTCAATTGACCATTGTTTTTTTTTCCTCCTTGATCTTGCTAAGGAGCTCCCCAGTTCAAGACAGACAAGAAGCTGCTGGAGAGGCTCAAAACTTGTACTTCAGGCTCTCCTGAAGAGTCTCCCTCCTGAGCAAGCACAGCAGAGGAAGGTTGGGAAGGAAGGTGCAGCATGTCTGAGTGAGAGGTTTCTATTTTGGTGGGGATGGAAGTCCACTGAGGGTGATGACTGGTTGGGAATTATGCTACATCTTCAATTATCTGCCATCTTTTTCAAAAAACACATATAAAGTACCAAACTCAGCAGCCTTGGCCGAAACAATTGGTCCTGGAAGCAGTTATTGATTCTTAATCACCTGCAGCATGCCATGAGCCTCACGCCTGCTTCCATTATTGGAGGGGGATGAGACAGCCCCAGCCCCAGCTGCTGTGCCCTGATGGATTTGGGAAGATTTGGCTTCACAGCAGAGTTAAAAGGGAAATATTGATAACCCAAACTATTCTGGGAGCAGCAGAATGGGTGCAGCCACTCCCTCCCCGTGCCGTGGGGCTTCTCCAGGGTTGGCAAGGGGGGTGATGCCCAGGCTCTGAGATCACTCTGGGCTGGGAAAGTGCAAAGTTGGCTTCTCCTCCTTCTGCCCACCGCTGTGTTCCTCACACATGTGGGATGGCTCTGCCGCTGCCTCTCCCAGGGGTTCACCCACGCACAGCTTGGCACGTACTCTCCGAGACAGAGGAAGGGATGGAGGAGCAGGGGGAGGTGAGAGGAGGGGAGGTTGAGAAGTTTTCCAGTTTGGAGGATTATTCTAAAGCTAAAAAATGGAAAGCTGAAATCCCCCACTGGGAAACCCCTTGGAGGATATCAGAAAGCGAGGCTGAGTAGTTTCTTTGGATCCTGTGGAATTTAACACAGATTTGTCATCTAGCTGTCAAACCCACTAGAAATGGCTCACTCTCTATTAATAGTTTCATAGATTTTAGAGATTTTTCCAGCTCAAAAGACCATTCTGTTCATCTCTTCTTGCATAAAATTGGCTATTCCTGTTTTAAGCCCGTCCGCCCTGGTCAAACATAAGCTTATCTCTCCAAAAGATCTCCACTGAGGTTTAAACACTTCCAGGCACGGAGAATCCATCGTGTACCTGGTGAATTCTTGCAGAGGCTAATTGCTCCCACAATTAACCATGTCTTCCTGAACATATCCAGCCTTGCAGCCGCTACCTTTGATCCTGCAGGGGTTCAGTTGGGTTAAGGAGCTCTTAATCACCAGGTTCCCCCTCCAGGGACTTGTTCACCTCAGCAGCTCTCAGTCTGTGGCCTGCTGACCTGTGGGACTTTCCTCAAGGTTGCAGCAAGGAACCTGGGAGCAGCTGGCGTGTCAGGAGGCTTCAATCAATTGTACACCAGAAAAACAGCAGAGGAAAGAGCCAAAACTGTTGATTTCTGGGTCTTTGGAGAATTAGAAGTGGGTTGCAATGTCTGCACTCATGTGTGGCAAGGTGTGGGAGCTGCTGGTGGAGGTGACGCAGAGCTGGAGTGCTTCTCCTTGCTGTTTTGCAGAGAACAAGATGCAGAGAGTTGTGCCAGAGCTCATAATTAAGGGCCAATAAAACCTTCCCTTTGCTGCCATGCTTCTCCAGGGGGCTCGTTACAGCTGCATCCCAGGAAGCTGATTTAGAAGTGTTATTGGGACTGGGATGTTTTTATGAGATGCTGCTTTGGGAAGCCCAATCTGCCTTAATTAAAGACCTGGAGGGACACAGCTACAGCCACTGGGCTAACCAGCATCCATGACCCAGCTCCCACAGCGGGATGGACGCTGATCTGGGAGCCCCTGTGTGCCCAGCTCTGCCCTGAGGGGCCCAAGGGCAGGGCTGGTGCCTGCAGAGGGGAAGAAGAACACATTTGTAGTGCAGAGTTATTTTTCAGGCCTCCTCTTCTCCAAGGCCCTGGAGCGCTGTGCTGGTTCTCCCTGGGGATGATCTGTCAGCAGACAAATCTCTCTCCTGCACTGGCCTGCGTTGCACAGCAATTGTCCTTGGAGAATAAGGTGTGGATGGATGACTCCAGCAAAAGTGAGCCCCAACAGTAAATGAATTCAGCTCTGGGCTGGCATGGATCTGCTCAGCCTTTTGGTTTGATGGAGCAGCTGTATTGCCTCCAAATTAAAACACATTCCACTCTCGGTCAGACCCCTGTCTGTTCTGCCAGTGGAATGCTGAGCTCACAGAAAGCTGGGCATGGCCTTTAATTAATACATGATAATGAAATCTGTTAATTTAGTTCAATTTCTTGAGACAAGCAGCCCAGACAGACATGTCCAATGAACAGCTGATGACAGAAATTTGTATTTTTCAAGAAAGGAAGCAAACCTAATTGGTGCTTTCTGATGGAGGACTTCACGAATTGCACGATTTCCAAATGCTCTTTAGTCATTAACCCTAATTACTGGAGCTAGTTACACACAAATTTACATTTGCAACTGGGAGAGTGGGAAATCTCGATATTTAAATAAATATATAGACATGCCAATTTTACACAGCTCAAAGCTGTGTGATCTGAAAGGCAGCAAGTCCAGGGGGCCTGGTGTATGGGACACGATGGTTACTAACAGCCAAGCAGGTAGGAGCTGCAGAGCTTGGCTTCGGTAATGAAGCATCTTCTTTTAGTTTATTAAAAGCAGGTTAGAGGTGATGTGATAATGGTCTGGAAGTGCCTGCATCCAGGGGCAGCTTTGGAGAGGCTCTTGAATCTTCCAGACAAGAGCATCGTGAGGCTCAAGAGTTAGCCAGGAAAAAAGGTTAATGGTACGGCGTGCAGTGAGTTTAATTACCCAGAGGAGCAGCTCCCCAAGGGTGCTGTGTGCTGCTTTCAGCCAGATTATTTTGGAGGAGTGACGCAGAACCAGGGCTGGGATCCTGCAGGGAGCCCCAGGAAGCAGCTCCTGGTGCTGGCCCCCGGTGAGCCATCAGGGCAGAGCAGCGTGTTTATCTGGGAGCTCATCTCCCTTCCCAGGCTTCCAGGTGGCACTGGCACGCTGTGTGTTTGCCCCGGGGTTCTGGACAACGTCTTTATTTCCAGCTTACTGGCTGATGTGTGGTTCACAACAGTTCCCGGGAATTTATGATAGCCCGGGAAGAGCTGGTGAGTCAGGAGGCAGGCAGTCATTAATTCCCAGTAATGCCACAGACTGAGTTCATTACTGTTATCAGGAGATGAAATGATGTGAAAAGTAGATTTATTTATTTTTCCGAGCCTGATGCAGTTTGCTCTTGGAAGACACTGCGCTCTGGGGAAAATTAGCGCCAGTGCATTGGCAAGAGAGGAGCCTGGATCCTCTTGCAGCAGTTTGTTCAACGCAGAAATGTTTGCTGTGTGTTTGAAACAAGAGGTTGTATCAAGGTCACTCTGCTGAGACTCAGCTTTGCAATCCCTGTGAAAGGAGAGCTCTTGCTCTCGCTGTCCTCCGAGATCTTTTTTTACTCCCCTCCTCACGGAAAGGGCAGGGCTCGCAGGCTCTGGCAGGAGGAATAAAAGGTTTTCCAAATGGGCACTCTTACAAAGTGTCCTGCTATAAAGAACTGCTATAAAGAAACTGAATCTGTTCCAGAAAGTATCTCTGTCTTCCTCACACACTCCCTCCAGGTCCAGCCCTTGCCTCTGCTTTGTGGTTGCAGAGGTGATTCAGGTCTGTTCATCCTGCACCAGAGCCTCAGGGTGCCGAGGAGGAAATGGAGAACTAATCCATTTGAAAATCTTTTAGCAGCTTACATTAACATTAATCTGGCAGTTGCCATAAAATCTTCAGGAGCTGTCCTCACCGAGAGCTTCCCTTCTCTTTTTTAACCTCACCTGGAGGATGCAGGGACGGTGAGACCAGCGCTGTGTCCCACTGCCCTCCCAACCCCAGCAGGACTAGCAGCACTGTTGAATTCCTCTGCTCCCTGTGCTGTCACATTGGGCTCAAGAAGTCAATCTTGGGGTGAATTTCATTCCATTCCAGCAACCTAATACAGGCAGAGTATGTCATGGTCACCCTACCATTCCCAGGTAGTGCTCTGTTGATGCCCCAAGCAGGGCAGCAGCTCGGGATGAACTGAGCTCGGGATAGCAGTGGTGTTGTTCTTGTGGTGACAGGGGCCCTGGATTAATCCAAACACTGGCAGCACTGAAGGAGACACAAAAACCACTCATCCATGCTGCAGGCTGAGCAAATAAATAAACTGATTGCTGGAAAGTTTTATGAGGGTAATAAACAACATCATAATAAACGGCCATGAATATTTCATGGCGGGTGTATGGCTGATATGATGTGCCATAGAGGAGCGATGGGGTTTTTCAACATTCGGATGCAAATGGGGAATGTGTTCTATATTTTGCAGGTTTCTCCCCAGACGCGCTGTGTTTTCTAAAAATCAGATTGACTGGGAGCGTTTGATATGAGAAACAACTTCAGGGCTCTGGTTAGAGTCAAAGAAAAGCACCGGCAGTATCAGAGGATTGTCGGTGCTAGAGATTAAAAAATCCCACGCAGATCAAGCAGCCCCTAAACATCGGGGGAAGGTAGGCAGGAGTTACCAAAGGCAAATCACGCTCTGTGCTCTCCTTGGAGCTGGGAGCTGAGCTCCCCACCCAGGCACAGCAGCCCCTCTGCGCTGGGGACAGCACAGCCCCTGGGAGAGGAGATCAAAGTGAGGGCCAAGTCCTCCTTCCTCACTCGCTGCTTGGGGGCAGAGATTTGACCTTGCCTGGGGCGGACAGTGGAAGGATCCCCTTTCTGGAGGGGACCAGGGATTTTTGAGTTCTACCCAAACTTGCAGATGAGGTTTTTTTGACAGAACCTTTTGCTCAAAGGCATAGAAAGACACCTGGACTGATGCCTCCACCTGAACAGGTTCCTCTGCAGGGACACTCAGCCCAAGGGCACTGGGCAGGACCCGCTGTGTCGGCCCCACACCTTGTCCCACAGAGAGGAAACTGGGTTCCCTGGGGTTTGTTTGCTGCTCTCTGCTGGCTTATGCTCCTGCCTGAGCACGAGCTCGGTCCACAGCCCCTGGTTACCGAACATCTGTGTGCCATCACACGCAGAACGTGCGCAGATGAGCGCACGCAAGTGCCGGCAGCTGCCAAGGCCAAGTGCCAGTCTGTGCCCGGGTAACACAGCAGTGGGATCACTGATAGCTCCCTGCTTTCTTCCTGCAGCTCTCTCAACCTTTGCTGGTACACCCTGGCCTTTTGCTCCTCACAAGCACCTTTCATACTTGTCCTGTCTCCTTCTCTTCTAATTAATTCTGTCAGGTCCCCAGGCATCTATGAAAATGCAGTGCACGTTGCATGTTCACAAGTTTGGATGGTGCAGGGACAGTTTCTAACAAGCCACCTGTCTCCTGTCCTGTTTGGCACAGGTGGCAAAGGCAGGGTGTGAAAGGAGAGGTGGGACTAGAGGAAAGCAGCCTTTGCAGGTGCCTGGCTGGGCAGAGGAACAGGTATGGAGCTGAAGGAGACAGCCTGCAGGCTCGGACTCTGATCCATCAGCCATGGGATAAACTTGGCTGTTTTCACCCAGTGCTGCAGCTCTCTGCTTCTGTTTTCCCTTTTCCAAGGCACAGTGAGGAGCATGCCCATCCTCCTGCGTGAAACGTTGCTGAGGAGGACCTGCACCTCAAAGCAGTAAGATCCAACAAATCACCAGCTACTGCCACTTCCAAAGCTGCTTTGTCACCCAGCATGGGCCGGGAACCATCCCTGCTGCCTCCTGTGTCCTCCTTCTGGGCACATCAGTACAGACACCCCACCAGGGACTATTTCTCCAGTCTGCTTCACAAGCTCCCAGTGAAGCCACAGCGTTCCCTCTGGGTTTCTCACTCAGCCCCTCCTCGAGGTGCTGCTGAACTGCTGGCACCAGTGACATTTACCCAGCTTCCTTGTTCCCAGAATGGTTGCTCTATGTTTTTGCCCTCCGTGATGCATTGCTGGGCCTGGATGACCCAGGGCCTCGTTACTTCCATGATTTTCAAGGGCTTGTTCCAATTTCCTGACCCCTGCAACCAAGATCAGTCCCAACGACTCTGGTTAGGACTCAGCACCCACACACAGATGTGGAAGCTGCTCTGCAGAGCCCTGTTTTCACCAACACATCGATGAATAAACAGGCCACAGCCCCTAGATGTGTTTGGCCAGCTGGCATCTCAGTGGAGGTGGGCCCATCAAATGGAAAGTGCCTTTTCAAAAATAAAAAAAAAAAAAAAAAGGAAAAAAGGAAAAAATAGAAAATAGAAAAAAAAATGCCCTTGTTTTAAAGTCTGCACCTGAGTGATGCTGTGAGCTAATTTTTCCCAAAATGGATGTTGTCAGTTGACAAAAACTCTTCCACAAAGATGTTAAGCTCACTTTCTGGATCAGAAGTATTTCTTGGAGAGTGCTGATGAGATTGTGCCTTGATCAGCCAAAGTGGGGCTGATTTGAATGTGCTTTACTACAAAGCAGTCATTACATTTCTCCTAAGGATTCAAACGAACATTTCCTCCATATTTCAGCTGTGCTGAACTGGCTTTGCAAGGACCCCACCAGGCATTTTCTTAGGAACTGGTGAAATTACCCTGCCTAATGGACTCCAGAAGTTGAGTTACCCAAGCGGAAACGGTGCCACGGAGATCCCAGGAGCTGTGTGAAGCAAATGGCACATTGGCTTCTGTGCCAGTCTCAAGGTAGCAGCTGAAGCATAAAGTGGGGATGGAAAAGGACTTAATACGCTTTGTTATTTTGGTTTTGGGCTCTTTTTGTCCATTAATTTGCCCCTGCTTCTCCTGGAAAGTGCGAGGATGGGAGAAGCAGCGTTCGCCCGTTTGTTCCATCTGCTCTGCTGACGCCTCGGGGCAGGAAGGCTGGGGCTGCCTTCAGCAAGTGCCATCCTGAGTGACCAGGGGCAGTGACCAGCAGTGTGTCCAAGCGTAGAGACCCTCCTGCCACCTCTTTGACTGCAGCACCCTGCAGCAGAAGAGCCTCAGGCTCCTTCCTTGCTGCAGACGTGAGTAAATCGGCATTGCAGCCGGAGGGATGAATCCCACTTAACTGCTCTGTGAGGTGTTTCCTTCTTGGGAAAACTGGTGGGATTAAACCCACAGATATTGCCCATACAAATGCCTATCAGCTGGACTGGCAGTATCTGGCTGTGACTCTCCTCTGAGCAGGGGGAAGAGCTCCCTTTGGGTTGGGTGTGAGCTCAGGTTTCCTCTGTCAAGGTTGGGTTTAGCTGCCATAAAGCGTAGTGATGATGTCAGTGGGACACGTCAGTGCTCTCAGGGAGGAGGTGTGTATCAGCCTCAGTGCTGAGAGCTTTTCTGTTTGTCAGACTGAGAATTACCTGAGTGGATCTGGCACGTGCTGTCACGCACGTGAAAGGGGACGTGTGATGAAGAGTCATTAGAGCAAGGTCTGGCTGATTGGGAGCTCCATCACCAAACATCTGTATCTTGCTGCTGCATTGGTTTGCTCAAATCACCCTGAGTTATTGCAGACTTCTGAGATTTACCCTCTGTGTTCACCGTGACCAGCTGTAAAAGCACACATTTTTCACATGTCCCATGTTAAGCACTGATGAAGTTTTTCTCTTCTTAAAAGCATTTTAAGATAAAATAATTAACAGGCAGAGAAACCACCACCGGTGTGGAACCTTGTGGAGCTGTTTCCACTTCCCCTGGACCCTTCCTCTCTCCCTCATCCCATTTTTCTTGCTTTCCTTGCAGTTTATGAGCTGGTAAATCACATTCGAGTCCGTGATTTTCTCTGCACATAAGCAGTGGTGTGATCCCATGGAATAAACGTGTGTGATGAGAATGCCTTTAGCAAAGCACACCTCGTGTCCCCCCAGCCTCAGGAGCACTCAGCTCACGGATTTATTATTTATCCTGGTGAGCTGTCCTCAAAGCTGAGAACCTGGCTTCATGCATGTCCCTGAATTACTGCACCAAAGCTGTGAAAGGACCTGAGTTTCAGCACTGACTGATATGAATAGGTCTGCCTGCAGCTAAAAATAGAAAGCACAGGGCAGGCTTCCAGGCAGAGCTGTAGTAAATTCTAATATGAGGTGGCTCGGCAGCAGTTCCTGTGGCAAAGCTTCCTCCCGGGCAGTGGGGGAGGCTGTGGCATGTGCTCAAACCAATATTAGACAACAGAGATCCCTTATGGGAACCAACTGGGGAGGTGCAAAGACCAATACTGAGTTTCAAAGCTTTCTTTTCCCGAGTGTGGGGGTGCCCAGCTCTGCAGGAAGGACTCCTTGGCTCCGTGCCTCAGTTTCCCCTGTGCAGCAGGTTCTGGATGCTGCAGGAGATGTGTTTTAGCTGCACGGTTTTCTGGTGCTCCCTGCAGCAGGAGAAGCTGCAGCACCAGGGCAGATGTGCAGCCCCCAGCCCTGTGAGCCTGTTCTGCTCCACTGCCACCCCTTGTGCTCTTATTCCACCTCCTCCACTGAAGTGTTGGCTCATTCCCCGCTCCCAAGGCCAGCAAGAAAATGCATTTTCTCATCTCTGGTGCCCGGGTAGCAGAGCTCCGTGGCCTTGCTGGCAATCAATTGTTTCCTTCCTCGCAGGACCGTGGCTTTTGGAACTCTGTGCATCTCCCTCATCACGGAAAGTTATTTCTCTGTTCATTAGGGCTTATCTGCTGTGAAAATCTGCTCCCCCAGAGTCCTCGTGCCATCAGTCATGACAATGGCTCATCACAGCCACGCTGTCTCAGTGAGTGGCTCATTGTCCCCCGTGCTGGAGCATATGGTCTCCTGCCTTTCTCCCGCCCCACACACGGGCTCCTGCCCGAGGAGCAGCTGTGGAAGGGCTCAGTGGAGCTCCCGAGGGTCAGCCGAGTGCAATATCCATAAGGAAGAGCGCGAAGCTTTGCGTGGCAGGAGGAGGCAGCGGGAGCGCGGGGCCGGCTCTCCGGAGCATCGCCCCGGAGCAGCGGTGCAGAAATGCCCCTGGGGTGGAGGGCAGCAGCAGGGCAGCAGGACAGGGCTCAGGGAGGGCTCAGCTGTGGGTTTGTACGACATGGAAGTGCTGTGATCTTTTCATCCCGGGCAGAACTCTGCTCCTGTATCCACCTGAGCGACCCCTGGGTGCAGGACTCGGCTGCTCGGCAGCTGGAGGCGCCTTTCAGGGTGGGAGAGCTCTTGGGGCTGTTGCACTGACCACAGAGTGACCCACGGGGCTGGGACCTTCTCCTGCAAAGGTGCTGAGCTGTTCCAGGGGGTGAGAAATCCACGTTGGAGAGGGAAAGCTTGGGATGGGGCTGTGCGGGGCTCTTTGGGATCCTGGATTTCTCTAGGAATTCTCCGGGAATGGCCGCAGGGTATGGGGACGCCCTAGTCGGGTTGTGCCACTCCCCGAGTGTCCCCAGCCCCTCCCGCAGCTACGCAGGGCCACTGTCACTCTCCTGTGCCCACCAGCGGCGGTGCCAACCCGCGCAGTTAACACCCGCGGGCTAATTAATCTCTGGATTCCTCCTGCCAGTCCCAGACCGGCTCTGTCCCTCTGCTCTCTATGCAAGTGAGCTCGTTATGGTGCCCTCATTAGCCAGGCGCAATTCCCCGGAGCGCATTCCCGGGAAATCGGGCACGGCAGGATCCCAAAGAGCCCGCGTGGGGTTGGCACATCCCCAGTTCTGAATGCACCGCCTGGATTTTGGGGAATTCCCGGGAAGATCAGGGGGGAAATGTCCGGGAGAGCCTCGCTGGCCAAAATCGGCTCCGGCTCAGGGAGCGAGGGGGACACGGGTGGCACTGATGCCACCGCAGCCGGCCAGGACATGGGACAATCGGGACAATTCCCGGCTGCAGGGGGTGGGAATCACGCTCGGGAGGGATGGGCCCAGCTGGATTCCGTCATCCCGACTGGGATCCCCCAGCTGGATCCCGTTATCCCGAGTGGGATCCCCAGCTGGATCCCGTTATCCCGAGTGGGAAATTCCCCGGGAATGCTCCCATAAAAGGCTCCCGAGCAGCCCCTTTTCCATGCGCTGCTTTTCCTGGGGCTAGCATGGGGTCTGGGATTTGCTTTGGGGTCGCTCTGCTCTGCTCGATGTTGGCTGCGGCCGCATCCTCCGATCCCTGGGGTTTTCCCCCCAGGAATTCCGGGACGTGGCGGCTGCGGGGTGACTCCTCCCGGGGCCGTGTCCCCGCCGTGTCGCAGCCCTGGGCGCGGGTGGATCTGTCGCAGCTGCGGGCGCTGTCCCCGCGCCCCGCGGTGGCCGTGCGCTGCCAGGAGGGGCAGCTGGCGCTCACCGTGCGCAGGGACCTCTTCGGCACCGGGCGCCCGGTGCGGGCAGCGGAGCTGAGCCTGGGCACGGCCTCCTGCCCGCCGCTCTCCCCAAACCCCGCCCAGGCTTTTGTCACCTTCGTGGCCGCGCTGCACGAGTGTGGCAGCACCCTGCAGGTGAGGGGCACCGGGGTTTGGGGTCCCCTGGAGGTGGCCCCGGGGCGAAGGTGTCACCCCTAGAGGTGCCCTGGTGCAGGTGCTGGAGGGTTTGGTGTGAGGAGTGCCTGGAGCAGGGGTGGATTTTGGGGTATGGATATCGTGGATGAGGCGCACACTCGGCAGTGGGTTTTGGGCTCGGATGCAGGAATTTATGGGATAACAGGTCCCGAGGTGCTGTGCCCGAGTCCTGGATGCTCTGTGACCTCCTTCAAGCTGGTGCCTTGTTGGGGTGCCAGCACAGAGCTCTGTGGTGTCCTACAGGATTGGGAATGTGGCCTCTGTGTCCTGGCACAGTCCCTGCTGGTGCTGAGTTAATTTTTCTGATTTTTCCCCTCTCCCAAATCTTCCTTGCAGGTGACCCCAGACTCCCTGATCTACAGAACCACCCTGTTCTACAAACCTACCCCTTCTGGCAACCCCCTCATCGTGAGGGCCACCCCGGCCGAGGTCCTCATTGAGTGTCACTACCCCAGGTGAGCGGCGGGGCCTGTCCCCATGCTGCCACTGCCCTGATGTGGCAGTGCCAGCCCTGGCAATTCCCATTGCTTCCCTTTAGGAAGAGCAACGTGAGCAGCGGCGCTGTGCACCCCACGTGGGCCCCGTTCCACTCCACGGTGGCAGCCCAGGAGCGGCTCCGGTTCTCCCTGCGCCTCATGGATGGTGGGTGCAGCCTCGGTGGCCTCGTGTCCCCCAGCTCCCCGTTCCTGGGGACATTCTGGGAGCCCCAACGGAGCCCAAATCTCCCCCAAATCCACCCCATGGCGGTTGCCACACATTTAAGAGGTCCCACGCTCCCAGGAGGTCCCCTAAGTGACCCCGTCTGTCCCCTGGGATCTGCATTCCAGATGACTGGAGCAGGGAGAGGCTCTCCAATGGCTTCCAGCTTGGGGACAGCCTCCGCTTCCAGGCCGATGTCACCTCGGAGGGCCACGTGCCCCTGCGGCTCTTCGTGGATCAGTGCGTGGCCACCGCGACCCCCGACAGGAGCTCGTCCCCCCGCTACGCCTTCATCGACCTGGGCGGGTAAGGCCGGGCTCTGGGGCTGGCTGGAGAATCCCAGATTCCTGTGGAGAAACCCCACTTCCCACGGAAAATCCCATATTCCCGGCCCTTCTGCAGGTGCCTGGTGGATGGCAGGGCAGAGGACACCGGCTCAGCCTTCGTGTCCCCTCGGCCCCGGCCGGAGTCGCTGCGGTTCCTGGTGGACGCCTTCAAATTCGCCGGAGACTCTGGGAATCTGGTGAGGTGTTGTTCCTACCCTTCCTCCTCCTTTCCCCGTTTCTCCATGGAAAAAAGCCCTAAAATCTCCAAGATTAATGAATTTTCCTTGCTTTCCCCTGCCAGCTCTACATCAGCTGCCACCTGCGGGTGTCCCCAGTGGCCCAAGCCCCAAATCCCTGGAATAAAGCCTGTTCCTTCAGCAAAGCCAGCGGCCTGTGAGTGTCCCTGGTGGTGTGGGGAGGGGACCTGCCCGCAGCAGGGGGGTCACAGGTGACTCTGTTCCAGGTGGGCACCTCTGGAGGGCACCGCGGCCATCTGCAGCTGCTGTGACACTGGCAGCTGTCCCTCTCCTGGAGGAGATTCCCGGGAATTCCGTGCTCCGGCCACACGGATGGGCAGGCGTGTGAGGAGGGATGGCCCTGGCCAGCAAGGTGTGTCCCAAAAGTGTCCCCAGGGGCCCCTCAGGCTGCGGNGGGGGGGGGGGGGTGAGATGTTGGCATGGCACCTCTCTGGTGCCCTTAGGGAAGGGATTTGAAAAAGAAAGAGGGGAATTTTGGGGGGAGGGATATTAGAAAAAATTCCATGTGAGTGGGGAGGTCCTGGCACCATTGTCCATCCCTGGAAGTGTCCCAGGCCAGGCTGGAGCCACCTGGGGTAGTGGGAGGTGTCCCTGCCCCTGGCACTTGGATGGGTTTTGAGGCCCATTCCATCCCAAACAATTCCATGATTCTATCCTGACTGTGTCCTTGCAATTTAAAAGCCTTGGAATTCTGCTCTTCTGCTCTTTCAGCATCTGTCTTCCCATAATTCCCAAATTCCAGCCCGAGCAGGAATTCCCTCTCCTGGGAACTCATCCCCATCTTTTTCCAGGTGGGCCCTTAGGGCCGATTGAGGCCGATGTCTCCGTGGGACCCCTGCTTATCCTGGAGCCGGCTCAGGAGTTACAGAGCCCCTCTGGAAGTCTGGGATCAGCTGGGAACACCACCCAGGGTAGGAGTCATTGTGGAGCTTTCGTGGGGTCGTATCTGCTGGCCTCACCTGGGGCTTGATCCTGCTGTGAATTCCCAGTGATTTCACAAAGGGACTTCCTGGAACAACCCCCCAGAGCTGCTCTGGGGGCTCCTTCCCAAACATTCCCAAGGATTGGATGGAGGCTGGGAAGCCAATGAACGAGTGCTGAGTGGGTTTTATCCCTTCCAGGTGCCACTGGAGGAATTCCTGTGGTGATCCAGGGGCTATTGCTGGCAGTGGCTGCTCTGCTGAGCCTGACTGCCCTGGGAATGCTCCTGCGAATGTGCCAGAAAAGGCTCTGCCCTCTGGGAATGTCCCCGTGATTCCAATCCCAATAAAGAGAAGCATTTGTCACCCCCTGGTGTCCTCTGTGGGGTGGGAGGGGGTCCCAGGTGGCTTTGGATGGGAATCCATCCTCCAGGAAGGGGTGGGATTGGGGGTGTGGAGCTGCTGCCACCTGGAAGTGATTCCCAAACCCCCTAGCACTCGGATTTGGGAGGTGAATTTTCCAAAGGTTGTATCCATGGAAAGGAATCCTAAAGAAACAAGCTGTGGCTCCCATTTTAGGGAATTATTGGTGTTCTGAGGTTCTAAATTATTTCCTGATTTCAGAATTCCTGTTTTCCCTTCCTTATCCAGTGGGATGCAGGAATTAGGCTCCACAATCCATTGGAGGAAGCAAGGGCAGCTGGGATTCTGGGATTTTGGTTGGTTTTAGGGCTGAGTTTGGCCCCTCTGCAGGGGAAAACCTCGGTGTTGGGGATGGCAAAGGGCTGGAGGTGCTTCTGCTTTGCAGGGGCTGGATGGGAATGAATTCCAGTGTTTTTATGGAATGTGGGAGCTCTGGGATGAGCCCAGCAATGGGAGGCTGTCTCTGCTGCACACAGGTGGAAGGCAGGACTGGGATTTGCACACCTAAATCTGCTGCTTAGAGCTCCATAAACCAACTCCCAGCTCAGATCCACCTGAGTGATCTCTGGCTCTTCTCCTGTGGCAAAATTGGCATGGTCAGGAGGGTGGCAGATTCAATTACTGGCTGTTTAGGGAGGCATGGAATTAGACCTTGTCCAAGACTTTTTTGAGGATTGAGTGTTCAAAAATTGGTGTCATTGGGGTAAAGATAGAGGAACATGAGAGGGGGAAACTGAAAAATGGTGAAGAAAAGGGAATAATATGCACGATGTTGTAAATGTGTTTGGAAGCAGCGTGCCATTGTAAGGAATACAAAGGAAAGGAAATGAGAATGTTACAAGATGAGTTTGAACAAAGAGAGCGACAAGAACTGCTGTTATCTCTGTGAATAGAACAATTGCAGAAACAACTGGGGTGGGGGGAAGGAAAAATGAAGAGTAGAGGACAAACTAGAATTTACAATAAATTGAGGCCCTAATCCCACAGGCCCCATAAAGACCCATTAGTGAATTGCATCCTCAGAAGATTGGGATGGAGATATATGGAGGCAGACAGACTGGGAATTTAGGGATGAGAGGAGTGTAGAGAGTGAATGAGGTGATTTGTAGTTTAAGGTGGCCCCTCTTATAAAAACTGAAGTGTCCCTTGGGCCCCCAAGGGACCAAAGAAATACCACTAGAACCATTCTGTGGGAGCCTCTTCAACTGGATAATTTGCAAGAAAAATATGGCCGGGAGCCTGGCAAGAGTGGAACTGGGTATTTGTGGTGTGTCTCTTTGACTAGGGGAGATCATATTAAACTCGAGGTGAAGCAGAGGGCTTTTGGGGGCCAGGGGTGTTTTTAACAGGGGAACCAGATTCTAACAATCCATCGTATTCCATCACACCCTGAACAGCTTATTGTGCAAGGGAATAGACCCTGGGGAATGAGACAAACCCCTGTTATCCCTATATATTCATTTAACAACTTTTTACCTTCTCTCAAGCTCCCACAGGCCCCCAGGCCTTGAAGCCACTAATAGGGGGAACCCCTGGACTTTTAAAAATCTATCCCATTATGAAAATAGATCAACTAAAAGACAACAGTGGAGCTAAGCATCACATTAAGGTTGGGTGGATACTCCCTGGCCACTCACTAGAAGGGGTAACTGGGTCAGAGTCTCCCCACTGAGACTTATCTTATTTTTCTTTCCTGGAACCACACTGGGTTGTACCAAAATACCAAAACCCAGCAATGTGACCCAGATCTAGTTTGTCCATCAACAAGCCTGATGGCTGGGGTGAAAACCCCCCAGGTCTTTTATTTATACAAATCAATATGGTAATGGTTGTAATCGTATTTAAGCCTGAATGCATTGCAATGGCAATCACTAAAAAGCAAGATGTAATTGTACAAATTTAGGAGCTCCACCCATTAATATGGATTTGGCAGAGGGAAATGTAAGCACACTATGTGAATGACAACCCCCAAAAAATGAAGTGGAAATGTACTTGCTTGGTTTTCAATGTGGTTCCTTTGAGAAGGGGTATAGATCTAACCAGGCTGGTGGCTGTTCAGTGAGTGTTACATCAGAAGAAGACATGGAAAGAGAAATCATATCAGACATCATTTATCTATTTAGCTTGGAGATACAACGGAATTGAAACTGGGATTGTTTATATCAGCACAGCAAAAATTACCTTACCCCCC
>VWZW01003297.1:46457-104657 GCA_013397115.1 Edolisoma coerulescens
CCTCTTGGACCCTGTTGGAACCTTAATTGGAACACAGATTTCTGAAATTGAGCCCTGTGGTATTAAATAGACAGGCCAGCAACAAGTGATACTTAATCCATTCTGAGGCCTCAGGCAAGTGGAACTGCCACTGCAGGTTAATATCTCTGCACTTAAACCTCCCTGCTTATCATTCCTAAATACATCTGAACAGGCTGCTCACAGGATTGGACAGGTGCACCCTCACCTCTCCAAAACGAGCCAGGAGAGGTGTGACTGGCATCCCCGAAGCAGGATTAGGAGCATTAAATAAACAGCACGGACACTGGAGTTTTGGCAAGTAAATTAAGCTTGGCAACAAGTGATTTCTATAAGCAGGAACACCCATTAAAATCTTCTTTGTTGGCATTAGGAACTAATCAATGGCTCTTGGCTGGTATAGTGTCTAAATGGCAAAGAATTAAGGAAAAGGACCCCCACCTAATTGTAGATGCACTTGGCATCACCCAGAATAATCTTTCCATGGCTTTCAGCTGTATCCAAGCTCAGTTACAGGTGCAATCCACTACAGCAATAACTATGAGGGAAGGTGATGAGGGCACCTTACCCACTGAGCTTCAAAAGGTAATTTGGGAAAATAATTTCAATTAAAAAATTATCAACAAATATTTATTCTAATTCAAAAAGTATTTCCAGTCTTCATGGTATCTAGTAACCTTCACTCATGACCCCACAAGCAGTAGGGCCACAGCTTTTGTCTTAATCATATGCAATGTTCAGTGGTTGGACTCGATGATTTTGGAGGTGTTTTCCAGCCTAAATGGTTCTATAAACCAAATCATTGCACTGGGATTGCCTCAGCATGGAATTGTACTCTGCTAGAACCTGGAGTATGGGCCCAGTGAAATGGGAACAAATGGCAAACTGTCACTGCTGCCACGTGTGTTGTGCAGAAACAACAAGGATTTATTTGGGAATGTAATACTGTTAAGACCCAAGACATTTGTCTTGACACGGAACGAAATGTTTGTCATTTTGAAATATGTCCCCGAGAGACCTCTGAGACTGTACTTGGATGTGTTGGGAATGGATGTGTTTGCATGAGAGCCCTCTGTGATTCTTTATTTATAGAGGATATGCGCAATCCCTCAAGTATCTGTACCTGTAATTTCATTAAAATCATGGGATGCAACTTTAACTGTGCAGTCACAACCCACCATGTTGCAGCCAGAGTGAAGAAAAATGGAAAACATCACTGGTGAGAAAATCTGCTCAGGTGGTTGCCAACAGCCACCGGAGCTATGAATTAGATGTTCCACCTAATTGTAGTCTTGTTAATCATTATTGTTTTGTGTTCATTGCTATACCTTTGTTTATATGTCAAATTACAGCTTATATCAAATTATAATAGCTATGAGTGAACATGTGGGTATGAAGGGGATCAGCAAATCTGACATATCTTATTTACCAGCCTATTACCCACTCAGTAAATTAACTTCTAGCTCAGATCTGCCTGAGTGATCCCTGACTCTTCTCCTGCAACGTGGTGGGTGACCTTCCTCGAGTTGAAGGTGTACTGGGGGATTTTAAGTCATCTTTTCTCCTGTTCTGCTCCATTTCCACCCCCCCTTGCTGAGAATCTCCATCCTCTGTTGGTTCATCTCACTTTCCAGCTTGCCATGAGTGGGATGGGGTGGATTTGCGTTCAGTGGCTTTGGGGTCAGTGTTAGCTCACATCCAGCTGAGAGGGGACACTGGGAGGTTTCCAAAACTAAACCAGTGCGGGAATTGGCATTGCACTCCTTCTGCCTGGTGCCTTCAAGGTCTGGAAGGAGTGGAATAGGAGGAATGGGCTGTGGGATGGAGAGCCACTTGTAGATGTGCTGGAGGTAGAGGTGCTGTGGTTATTGTGGTTTGCAGCTGGGTTAGGACGTGAGCTGACAGTGCAGAGCACAAAAAAGAGCCAAAACCCACCTGGCTGTCCCAGACTGGGTGTGCTGCAGGAGGTGCTGCATCTTCAGTGTGTCTGTATCCAAACTCCTAGGAAACCTTCACAGAAGAACAAACCTGATCCCATAAAAATTAATGGACTTTGAGTCCTCAATCCTTCTGGTGCCATCGAAGACTTCTGCCTGTGTTGTAAGTTCAAAGAAGAGCTGCCATTCTGGGGCTTAAAAGTGGCATCTAAGGGACATTTAAGGAGAAAACCAAGCTTTGAACAGATGCAAAGATAGCCACGGGCTGGGAGCTGAGTCCTGCTGCCTGTGTGTGTATATTAGCATTGGATTAGACAGTGGCCTGGCTTGTTTGCCTCTCTGATGATACCAGATGACTTCTTGGCCCACTGTGCATCATCTGGAGAAAAACAGCTGAACAAACGGAGATGTGCAGGTGATCTGCAGTTCAGGGACTTGTTTTCTCTCTTGTGGGTTTTGGCTTTTTTTTTTCTTTCGTTTTGTTTTTCATTGCTGAGTTCTGAGGGGATTTGGATATTTGACTCTCCCCAGCCCGCTGGCCTTGGCAGGAAGGTTTTAACTTCTCAGCACTGAATAAGGTAACCGTGAGAGTGTGAGTGTTCCAGCCAGCTCGGCCGAGGAGCTGATTTATTGCTCAATAGAGCCATTGAGGAGCTGGAAATGGGATGTGATTTGTACTCAGGGCCAGTGCTGGCTTGCTGGGATGAATTCTGTTCAAGGCATCACCTGTGAGTGCAGCCTACCCTCCCCTTTGCTTCCAGTGGCATCCCCACTGCTGCTCCCCCCATTTTCTCCTCCCTGCCCACACAGGATTAGCCACACCAGATATAATCTCTTCATCCCCACTGAACCGCTGAGAAATCCTGCGCCAGCTGTTTTTGAGAGGGGGGGAAAAAAAAAAAAAAGGCAGCTCTTTTCTAATTTACAAAACTTAGAGAGGGGGAGGGAGGAAACGTGGGGTGTGGAGGAACCGGGGAGAATAATTGGGCAATTCCCGGCATCCTCGATGGCAGCTCTTAAGCAATTACGGGGACTCAGCAGCACCCCTATCACAGCACGTTCTGGGAGATTAACCGTCTGCTCAGCTGGCAATTAGAGCTGGGAAATGGGAAGCTGCCACTTAGCTCTGACTTTGTAGCGGCTGTTTGCACTTCTCCGAGCCAGGCTCCAGGCACTGGAGGGAGGGCTGTGAGTATCTGTGGGGAGGATTAAGCGTGAGCTGCCTTCCCCATGCTGGGAGAGAGGCTTGTGGACAGGGTGGCCAGAAGGGAATAAAGGCTGGGCTCTGTTTTCTTTCGTAGTTCCTTTTTTTGTCAATCTGGAAAGCATAAACTGCTCCCTAGTCCCGTGTTTCATCCTGTTCTAACTTTCCCCCATCTTTGTTTGCGACTTTGGGCAGCTTTGCTCGCTGATGCCATCTGTGAACGCACCAGTGCTGCATGTTTGTGTGCCAGCTTCATTTGCACGGGAAAAATGCTGAGCTGAGAGAGATTTGTGTCTCTGCCCGGGCCATTGGACCTCCTGTGAGATCCTGCTCAGGTCAGCAGGGTGCATTTTTTGGTGTCTTTGCTACTGAAGAGGTTAATGAACCTTCCTACGTCCTGTGCTGTGGGGCATCATCACAGGACCTGAATGGTAAAAGATCCTTTAGCCTCAGTTGCTTTGGTGACTGCTGGTGCTTTGTGTGGACACACTGGCCCAGCTGAGAGGGTGGCAAGCCCTCATCTCCAGCCTCCACAGAGCTCCGTGAGGTTTAGTACCGCACTAAGACAGGGCAGGGACACTTGCCCAGCTCCTTTAGTGGGGTTCAGAGTCTCAAAGAAAGACAAGGTAAGGAAAGGACTGGAATGTGGAGACAAAGACAAGTCCCTGGTGGTCCCTTCAGCCCTGTTTGCATCCCCCAGGCATGCAGAGACTTGGCATGGCCTGGGTTGATGAGTCTGTGCTGAGGGTTGAGCAGCCACCCCTGTCCTGCCC
This sequence comes from Edolisoma coerulescens, assembly GCA_013397115.1. Classification (NCBI taxonomy): domain Eukaryota; kingdom Metazoa; phylum Chordata; class Aves; order Passeriformes; family Campephagidae; genus Edolisoma; species Edolisoma coerulescens. The sequence goes on from VWZW01003297.1 coordinate 50,390, forward strand.
AGAAGCTCCCCTGCTCCTGGGGAAAGCCCCCTGCTTTTCCATGGCTGTAACCCTGCTGATGTGAAGGGCTGTGGCAGCTGCCTGCCGTGGCTGTGCTGGCCACAGGAATGCTCAGCACCAGGGAGTCACAGAGGGAGTGGGTGCCACCAGGTGCCTCTCTCCTGCAGGCTCAGCAGGAACCTCACGCTTCGGAATTAGTTTCCGGATTTTTTTTTTTTTCCCTCTTGCCAATTTATCTCTCGAGTTTTCTAGGCCAGCTGTCCTCCTTTATTATCCTCATGCTACCTATTTATCTCGTCTGCCCCCTCTCCTCCCCGCTTCCCTCCCCTTGGTTTGCCTGTCCGTGGCTGAGCTCCTGCCCGCCAGCAAAAACAAGGCACGGTGGCGGAGCGTGACAGCTCCCGCTGGAGCCGCATCATCCCGACAGCCGCGGCCAGCTCAGCAGAGTCCCCGCTCGCTGTCCCCAGCACCCAGCCCGGCTGTGGCAGGAAGGGGCCCGAGCACCTTGGGCAGCGCTGCCGCTGCTCTGCCGGGTGTGAAAGGTGCGGGGAGGAAGGCGGTGCCATCCCCTCCGCCCGTGTGCTGTGCTGGACTAGTTTGAAGGCAAACCAGTGGGCGATCCCAGGTCAGAATTACAGTTTAATAGGAAAATGGAGATAAAAGCAATGATACAGAAACACTGGCTTAACCTGACAGAGTCAGGATATGACCTGACACCCTGTTGGGCAGGGTGGTGGTAGCAGTCTGATTAAATGGTGGCTGCAATCCTCTTGAGGGGATAGATGTGGTTCTGTTAAAGCGGTGATCCTGTAGAAGGGTCTGGTCCTCCTCAGAAGGTCCAGTAGTGGTCATGTAGCTCTTGTCCTTTGGGAATCCAGTAGGTAAGGGCTGCGTGTGCTGTTCCAAACCTCAGATTATATCCAGGTAGGAATGCTTGGTTCCTCCCCCTGGGCAGAGCATCTCACAATGGGATGATGTAATTTTGAGTCATGCAGTGAGGCTTGGTGGCCCATTCACAGAAGATACCTCCCCAGAGGGAGTTATCAGGGATGTGTCATGGAAGAGATAAAGAACACTGCCCCACCTCGTTTTACCAGCTTATGGAGATGGTGATAGAATACAAACTTTTGGTTACATCTTACATTGTAACCTGAGACATGTGCTCAGGACAGCTCCTTCCCAACCCCTTCCAGCCACCCACGCTCCTCTAACAACCCCAGGGCAGTGCTGGCCCCAACAGATGTGGAAGGTCATCCTTCCTGAAAGTCCCTGGTTGTGGTCACTGGGCCCTCTACACATGGCCGTGGTGGGGACAGAACAACCTGTTTGCTCCAGATGTGAATAATAATAATAATAATGACAACAGGGATAACATTCTGCAAGTTTTGTCTTCATATGTTCAGAGAGACCAGCAGGAAGGGGGGGATGGAGGAGATAAAAGTCAAGGCCCAGAGTGGCTGTGGATACAAGGCAGAGCCCAAGGGCTGATACCCGGCCAACCAACAGCAACAACACAACCCCCCAAAACAAACAAACAAAAAACAACACCAAACCAATCACAACACCAAAACCCCCAAAAAACAACACTACCCCAAAACCAACCAAACAAAAAACCCCCAAACACCAAAAAGCCCCAAACCAATCAACCAAATAAACTGAAACCACTCAAACTACGAACCAAAAAACCCCAAACCCAACCAAAAATAATAATAATTAAAAAAAAAAACCAACCAAAAATCAGTCACTTGTACCTGCAGGTATTATAAACACAGCCCTTGCAGCACCCTACTTTAACTTACCTCTTGCTTCCCTTTCTGCTGCCCTCCAGCCACTGTGCTGAGCCGTGAACAAACCAGATGGAGCCTTCAGTCAGAGGAGGACAATGGAAGTAGGTGTAGGAAACCCTGCACTGAAATATCCTGTGTATAATTTTATTCCCTCTTATCCCACATGCCAGCTCTATCCCACAGCACAGCAATCAGACATGCTGAGCAGAAATAGCCTGATGCTTCAGAGATGTGCCTTCAGAGCCTGGAGAGAAACTAACCCTTCCTTGCCCACAGCTGTAGGACACAGATGTGCCTCAGCCTGGCCTTTCCCAGATCCATGTTGTGCCTGTTTCAGAGCTTCTGGGAAGCTTCAGGCTTGCATGTGTGTTGTGTGCCAAGACAGCAGCACGTGCAGGATCCCAGGGAAGGGCCAGAGGGCTGGTGTAGGTGAGATGTTGTAGTACAGCTGATTTCTGAGCTCCAGGCCTCTGGGGCAAGGCTGTGCAAAGCCCCAGCCATGCCTCCAGGTGTGCAGAACATCACCAGCCCCTCTGGCAGGGGGAGCAGGAACGAAATTGAGATTGAACTGTACTTTCCCAGTCACAGTGACTCCTTCTCCATCATTCTGGCACTGTCAAACCTTGTCACGATCCTCCTGACAAGCTTTTGGGGTAAAGGCAAGGAAAAGCAAGTTAGTCAAATTTCTTTTGACTTCTGGAAGCAACAGGAAGGTGGCAGAGCCTTTGATGCCTCGTTCAGCTTAGCAGGCAGAGATGTTCCAAATGGCTCTGACTCAGCACAGCTGGAGTGCTCTATGAGCCACACGTGGAGTGTTCAGCGAGGCCCTCAACGGAGAGCACAAAGGGCTCTGTGCAGTGTCCCACCTGCCTGGAGGCTTGGAGAGGTACAGGAGGCTTAATCAGTGAGAATCCCACTGGAAAAAACAAATAAATCAACAAAAGCTGTTTGGCAAAGGCCCTGCCTGGTGGATGAAAATGTGGATGCCTGCCTTGGATGGGCAAGGAGGGCGTGGGGACTCCTGGAGCATTTGGAGATGTGAATTGTCCATCAGGAAAATGACAGTCCGAGCCAAAAGGATCTGGAGGGGAAGCCAACCTCGTTCTGCTGTGCCTAAATCTGCAGGGCTGGTAGAAGTAGAGAACAGGGTAACTGTGCTCCTACCTGCCAAAATAGAAGTAAATTTGGGGTCTAGAAGGAGAAAGAAAGAGAGCTGGAGAGGGATTTTTGACAAGGAATAACCTTAAGCTGAAGGAGGGTAGATTTAGATCAGATATGAGGAAGAAATTCTTCCCTGTGAGGGTGGGGAGCCCTGGCACAGGGTGCCCAGAGAAGCTGTGGTTGCCCCATCCCTGGAAGTGTCCAAGGCCAGGTTGGACAGGGCTTGGAGCACCCTGGGATAGTGGAAGGTGTCCCTGCCCATGGTAGGGGGGGTAGAGAGATGGTCTTTAAGGTTCCTTCCAACCCAAACCAGTCTGTGATTCCATAAATCCTTAGGTTAAGCTGTGCAATTGCAGTGCACCATTCTGCTGGGCAAATTATCCAGTGTTCTTGTGGGATCTGCTCTTATCTGAGATTCTACACAGGAAAGGCAAAAGCTCAGGGGAAAAAAAGCCAATGGAAAGTGTCTCATGCAATGCAGAAAGCAGGACCTGCATCTTTTTGTTGATGGAGGAAGGTGCCTCCATCTCTGTCCTCAGAGCCTAATTCCCTCTCCAGAAAACAGGCTGAGTGCACCAATGAAGACGTCATTTTTCAGGACCCTTGCACATGATGGGCTGGGAAAATTGTTATTTTTAAGGCAGCCAAACTTTTGGAGAGAGAGATAGCAAATTTTATATTAGCAAGGGACTGCAGAGGCTGTGGGTGACTGCACTGCTTGATGCTATTGTGCTGGGCTCGGGCCTGAGAGGGGCTGGTAACCTCTAGAAGGATTAGAACATGGGAAGGAAAACCCTGAATTTGGATTAAAGATGTTTAAAAGTCGCTTGTATCAGCAAGCTCTTTTCTCCGGGAGAGATTAGGAGTGCAGCTCCTCTCGACAGTTCTGTTAATCTGGTCTCCATGGAAACAGGATGATGTTAGTGGTGACACACTCCCCTAAATGGCTTCTCAGCAGCCGTGTTAAGGGGGGAGACTGGCTTTGGTTTGTCACCCAAACCTGGTTAGTTTGTCCCCTGTCACTCCCTGACAGCTGCTGCTGGGGGATTTTTGTGCTGCTCGTTTTGTGCCCCCATGCTGCAGAGGTTTTGCTGGAGAATTCACAGGCTCAAGCCCCCACACCGAACTCAAACCAGCCCAGAAAAAGCCCCAGACTTTCCCACAACCGTGTTTTTGCTGGTGCTCCTGAACGGGACAGGCCATGGCTGTTTTGCAAACGTCTCCCACCCTCCTACACTGCCCAGTGTGACCGAGTGACCTCCTCATTGTGAGGCCATATGCAATGGTCTCTGGGGTCTGCTGCAGTGACCACTCTTGGACTGAAACATGGACAAGGCATTGAGCAAGAAGTTGGGAAATTTGCCTTGCCCTAAAGCAAACCCAGCCTTGCAATGCTCAGCCAGCAGCAAGCACTGAGGCAGAGCTTTGCTCTCTGCCTGGCTGCGCAGGAGACAGAAGAAAATCCCAGGGATTCACCTCAAAATGCAACCTGGACGTGCTAATGTGGTCATCCAGGCTGGGGGTGAAACCGTGGGTGGCTTGTAAATGTTCCCTGCATCTTTCTGAATCCCTTTTCATCCTGAGTCACACGCAGAAGTGCGTGGGTGAGTGCGAGTAGGCAGAGGGAGAGGGGTGGTAGGGCTGCATGAATTTGGATATGCACATCAGCTATCAAACACGGTGCAAAATTGCTGTGAAAGCAATGAAAAAAAGATAAATTTCGTGTCACAGTCTTCAGATGATGAGCTACTGCTGTTACTTGCTTTCTGTGTTAGTGGAGTTAAAGTGGGACTTGCTTGTTGAGATTAGCAAGGAGTCTTCTGCACCTCTTCTCTCCTCTTCCTAACTCTTCCCTCTTTTTCTCTGCACTGCTCCACAGTTGCATTTCCCAGTGGATCTCAGCCAGATGTGTGGGACTGCTGCTGCCTCTAGTCCTTTCAGATCAGTCATGGCATTGGCTAAAGAAAGTTGAAACAAAGAAAACAAAACATAGATGACCTTTATGTCTCTCCGACTCCAGCTCATGCTTCAATAACATTTTATGCCATCAGCTAATTCCACCTAGACCTGGAACTGTGTACTTAAAAACATCATGAAACTGAAGAGTCGAGGGAGAGGCTTTATCAGTGGTCTTGTTGGCCTCACTGTGAGCTCAGCCCTAAATCAGACCTGAGAGATTTTCAACCTAAAAACTCCACAGCCATCCCAGCTTCCCTCGCAGAGCAGCTCACCGGCTTTCCTGGGGCCACCTGGAATTGCACCAGAACAAGTCCCTGGGTGTTCCTTGTAAATCCCATTGCTTTCTCAGCCCATGTGACAGTTTTCACAGAAAACAAGTCTAGTCCAAACAGCCACTTCAGATTTAATCTATGAATGGTGGCTTGAATTAGAAACCAGCTACAGCAGCCCAGTGCCACTAACACCAGGAAGCCTAAAAAGCCCTGATCTGGCTGTGAGAGACAGGGCTCTGCACACCTGCCCAGGTGTCCCTTTCCCAGCTACAGAGCCCTGGGGAGGGGTCCTGCAGCCCCATGTATCATTTAAAGAGTAATTCTGTTCTGGAAAGGAGGCAGCAGCTCCTATGTGGGCTGTACCTCAGCAGTCATAATTCGTCCCAGTTTCTAAACAAGATGCTTTTCCTGGACTTCCAGGTCCCAGTGACATCTACAAGGCAAGCTGTGATCTCTGTGGCCTGTGAATCATCTCTGATAATTAAGGTCCTGCTGCCTGACTCCTACTTTTGTCAGCTGTACAGCACCAGAGTTTGTGGATGTACCCAGAGAGAGCTCCCTGGCACTATAGCAAAGGAAATGATCTCTTCCCTCTGGAGCACAGTCCTGGTGGAGATCACCTGGGAGGGATGCTCTTAAGGACAGAACAAGGTGGTACTGTTCACCTTTGCTTTCCCTGAGAGGTATTCCTACCTCCCTGACCCAGTCTGGGGAAGATTCAGCCTTTTCCTTCCTCTTCCTTCACATTCATGCCTTCTCCTAGCACCAAGGCCATATTAAGTCTGAATTTTCCCCTCTCTTGCCCTTGGAACTGTTCAATGCCTGGCCCATTTCCAATAGCCTCCAGCAATAAGGAGAAAACTTTGGGTCTCAGCATCTACTTCTGCTTCTCCCTCTGGAGCATCAGCATCTTGGCCTCCATCCCTGGAATCGGTTCAGAACCCAGATGAGCCCGCTCTGTGCACCTTCACTGTGGCCACAAGAGCGTTGCCCTTTGTCAAAGCAAAGGTGGCATCAAAAGCTGTGGGGATTAGTAATGGCCATGAGCTACATCCTGGAGGGCGAGAGCATTTGCTGGGAGCAGCACTCCAGTGATGCTGCTGGAGGCACTGGCTGGTGGGTGAAGTGTCTTGGGTGCTCTGCCTGCCTCCGCTCCACCCGTCTGGCACAGCTGACTGGGTGTTGTTTCCTCACTCTGCATCTCCTTTGCAGCCAGGGTAACAACACCTTGCGGGGGTGAGGGCTGGATGTTCATTGGCATTTGTCATCGACTCGCCTGCAAGCACCCTGGGGAGGCCTATAAATAAGTGAGGGGCTGTGATTCAGCAGCCACTGGAGGAGAGGCAGCTGCCACCGTGTCCATTTCATGATCACTTCAAAAGCCTCGAGTCTTTATTTGATTTGTGTTTTTGCATTAAATTTGCAAGAGGGCCCCTCCACAAGGGGAGCAGGGGAAGGAGACCTGCTGTGCCTCTGGGAGGGTGGGAAGGACGGTGTGGAGGGAACCACTGTGGTAACAGTGCAGCCCCTGGGAGTGATTGCAGGCTCCACCACAGCACCCTCCTTCCTTATTGATGTGCACCTGCTTTTATGTTTCTCTCCCCCCTTCTGTTTGCTCTGGTGGGTTTTTCTGATGCCTGTTATTGCTGGGCAGAGAGAGGCAGTAAAAGAAATTGTTCAGGCTGGGCTTGTGGAGAAGCAACCAAGTGTCTGGCTGTGTTATCAAAGTAGCAACGCTCCTGCATCCGAGTCAGAGATGGGACTAATATGAGACTGAGTGATCGGAGCAAAAAGCACAACTGTGGCTCACCTCGAGGCTCTGAGCAGCAAAATTGCAGCTTGGATTTAGGTTCAGGTCTCTGAGCTCAACTTTGCTCATTTAATTCACCCCGTGCTTTGGGACTTCATTGGCAGTCGTGGTTTAGTGGGGCTGTGTGGGGCTGCACCTGCTGGGACGTGCTGAGGTGAAGGTCAATTCCTCTGTGTGTAGGAACCTCTGGATGAAACTACAGAACTTGAGCAGCTCTGTTTTCTGTAGGGTTTCTGTGGTCTGCCCTCTGCTAAAATAGCCTTCGTGAAGGCCTTGGCTTTGTGTCTGTTTGGGAGGGAGGGTGTTTGTCTGTGCCTTGTGTCAGGGTGGGTTAAAACGTGCTGAGCAGGGCTGTCCATTTCCACACTGGTGTTTTGTGGGAAGTGGACTCAGCTGGCCCACAGGGTGATGAACGGTGCCCACAAGAGCACGTGTGCCCCAGGAGATCCTACTGACTCCGTGTGGACCCAGCAGCAGCAACACTGAGCTCCACTACTGGCTCAAAACCACCTGAATGCCAGTCCCGTGATGTCTCTGCAGCTTGGTGAGTGACAGCTCCCTCTGTGCCATGGATGAGAACGTGGAAACAGCCACAGAGGCACCACGGGCTTCTTCTGAAGCACAGCCAGGGTGGAGGGAAGATCCCTCAGCCAGGTCACCCTGCAGCTCTCCCTGTTTCTAATGGAGCCTCGCTCCTGATGGCCACTCAGCCCTTTCTGCTTTCAAGTCAACAAATTACCAAAAAAAAAAAAAATAGGTAAAAAGCAAAGAGGAGAAGAAAAAGACAGAATGATGTATTTTTGTTCACTCTCCCTCTCCTTCTCCATTCCTTTGAGCCATTTTTAACCCAAGCTAATTCAGCTGGAAATATTAATAACCCTATAAGGACGCCACCTCCTTGTAATGAAGTGTAAAGGTCACTTCTGCTCAAATCACACAACTCTTTCATTTTGTTCTCTGCAAGGAACAGCTCCTCTCTTAAATTATTCAGTTTGCTTTTATATTGCAGCCGCTGCTCTCTTGTCTCTAATCTCTGACACTTCCCAATTACGCAAGTCCCCAGGAGGCTGGGCGATGTCACCTGCTGGGTCACTGCCAGGGCCTGGATGTTGTGAGCAGCAGTTGGGATTTGCCTGGTGGGGGGAAAGGAGAGGCTGGATGTGGAGAACAAGAGCTGACTCTTGGGTTTCAGCGTTACTTCTTTGATGGTGTGACCTGGCTGGTGTTTCTTCAGGGTGTGGGCATTGCAAAATGTGTTAATTTTTGGTCAAGTGGAATCCTCATGGATGAGGTGGCAGTTGATGAGATGGGAAGGAGAGGGGCTGGAGGGGAGCTGGGGCATTCCTGTCCGCCTGAGTCACCTGAGGGGTGGATGGAGGGGGGAGGCTGTGGGATGGGAAGTGACCTCTCTCTGGTCACTCCTCACTGAGGACGGTAATTGCTTGCGAGGCCCTAAGGTGAAGCAAAACCTCTCAGATCAATGCACTGCCCTCCACTCTCAGATGTCTCTTGGGCCATGATGTCCACAGCCAGGAGAAGAGAGGGAGAAGTCACAGCATCCTGCTGCAAATGCGAGCGCTCCTGGAACAGGCCATGGGAGTCACCAGCACAGAAAGGGGCGATGGATCTGGGGAAAGCCGTTCTCTAGGGATGAATTTGGGGTCACGTGGAAGCTCTTCCTGGAGAGATGCCCAAGAGAGGGCTGGGGAATGAGGCAGTAGGACCACGCTGTTCAGCCTGGAGAAGAGAAGGCTCAAGGGAGACAAAGGGGCTCCAAAAGAGCTGGAGAGGGACTTTGGACAAGGATATTTAGTGATGGGACAAGGGGTGATGGCTTTAAATGACAGGGGGCAGGTTTAGACTAGATCTTAGGAAGAAATTCTTCCCTGTGAGGGCGGAGGTTGCCCAGAGAAGCTGTGGCTGCCCCATCCCTTGAGTGTTCAAGGCCAGGTTGGACAGGGCTTGGAGCAACCTGGGATGGTGAAAGGTGTCCCTGCCTGTGCCAGGAGGGTTGGACTAGATCATCTTGAAGGTCCCTCCCAACCCAAATAATTCTGTGATTCTACGATTTCAGTGGCCGAGGTGATTATTGCACTAATTATTACTGTAGCAACCTAAATAATTAATAACCATAATTAATTGTATGTACCCAAGAGAGCAGAAACAACTTTTGTGGTGGCTGTAACCCCTCCCTCCCTCGAGCACTGCTCACTCCAGAACCTCTCTGCAGTGTTTTATCTCCCTGAATGTTTAAATGACTTGAGCAATTTGGGGTTTCCTCTGTCTCCCCATGGGACTCCTCACTCTCTGCTCTAATTATAACACCACAGCAGCTGTGAGTGCCCACAAACAAACACAGGTCCTCGGTAGCTGCAATGAGTTAAGGTTTATATAATCGTGTGAAGATTTGAGAGCTGAAAAGCCTTTCTCTGTGCACTGCATTAATCATTTAAAAGGAGCCTGACTGATGATTTTTGCATGTGTGTGTGGTTATTTTCTTTTCCCCCCTCTCCCTGTGGAGCCCAGCTGTTGCTGGCTATACGTGGTGTGCTCAGCACCAACCAAACCATTGCCAAAGCCACAATGACTTCTGAAAACTCCTGTCCACATGAATCTGGTGATTCTTTCCTGCAGGGCATGGGCTGTGCTGGTAGTGAAGAAACACACCAGGACCTCTGATGAGGATGAGGAGGAGTTTTGCTCGTTAATGGTGAGATGTGTTCCGTGGTGGAAGAAGTCTCACACTGAAAGGACAGAACTGACACGGTCATTTCCAAATTACAGCTGGCAAATGCAGCACAGAGACATGGGAAGTCTAACCGAGAGCACAGCACTGATCAGCTCTTTGGCCAAGCATGGAGACATCCTTTTCCAAGCTGTGCTAGTGCCAGGGGTTTTCCCTCTTGTTGCCCCTCTTGGACGTGCTTTGGGAGCAATGACACCATGGTTAAGTCAAGCTACCAATTTAAACTTTGAAGCTGTTTCCTCTGATGTTGTCTGAACACTGGGCAGCCATCCCTCACACAACTGACACCAGAAGGAAACTGCTGTCCCTAAGTTGGGTACCAGCATCATCCCTCACTCCCTTCCCTTCTCGGACCACTCCAGCAGTGCAATATGCAGGAGCACAGACCAGACTTGGGCAGTTTGCTCTGTGTGCAGCCACAGTTGTAGCTTGGTTCCAGCTGACAGGCTTATACGACCTCTTATCTATAAAACCTGATCTTAAACATTCATTTGAAAACCTCACATGGATGTAAAACCCAGAGTTCAAAAGCTGCAACTTTTCAGACACAGGGGAGGGAAAAAATAGCTGTGAGGTTTTAGGTTAAAATGCAGAAACATTGGGCTGTGGTTTTGCAGATGTGATTTCCGTGCTGCCACCATCAGTGGCGGGTGCAGTTCATCACCTCTGCTGCCACCATCCTCCTTCCAAGTCTCTGAGCATGGCTCAAGGTAATGAGATTTAAGGATGTGAAAAAGTCCTGGAAGAGCTAAGGAAAGATAATCAGAGCTAGTGTGCTGACAATGGGGAAAGATGCTGAAAGTGGGGGGGGGAGGGGGCTATGGACTGGCTGGCTGAAATTCCACTTGCCAGAGCCAGCATTGAGGCAAAACCAGTCTTCTGGCTGAAGATGTGGCTGCTTTAATAATGCAGAATTTGAATTAGGAAGAGGAGCTAAGACAAGGGGACTCGCTCGGGTCTACAGGCAGCAAAGCTGTGGGTGGTTCGTGTCCCAGACCTGTTCATTTGAAAGCTTCTCTGCAGACACCAGCAGGTGTTCATTGGTAACCTGATTCATTCACAAGGAGATGAGGCAGGGAGCAGGTCCTGCTGGGGACCCTCTCCCATTTCAGGGTGCAGGAAAAGCTTGGCTGTGTCCCGGCTGCCCTGGACTGGATGGAGGAAAGGGGAGTGCTGTTCTAATGCAAGGTCTCAGTGCCTCAGTCTATTTATTTCCTCTTCACTTGAGACCCTTTAGGGTCATCCGTGGTAGGATATCTGAATGAGCACAGGTATAATGTCATTGCCTGCCAAAGGTGCTGCAATTAAGGGAAAAAAATGTCAGCTTTTTCTCCTGGCCTTCCTTAATCCCCCAGATGCCTGGAGCAGTGCTGTCCTGCCTGTGGTGGGTGCTCTGTGCTGCACAGGGACAGCCCTCACCTGGGTGCAGGCGCTGAGCTCTGCCTTAGCTGCCTGTAACCCGGGGAACAGATGGCACCGCCTGACAAATGCACCCTTTCCTGCACTTCCCTGCTCCTTTCCGCTGCAAATTGAGGCCTTAAAAAGGATTGATGGTGCTAACAACCACCTCATCTAGGAGGGCTTTTGGAGGGATTAATGACTAGTCGCTGGGGAAGGGTTTAATGGTCCAAAGAGATCAGCAGCCTCAAAAGCCAGTTTATTAATCAGCTGGGGCTAAGGCCATTGCCACTTAAAGGCTCAGCTTGGGGGGGAAGAGGAGGTGAGGGGTGGCAGTGATCCATCTCTGCAGAGAAACAAGCCAGAGAAAGTGAGGAGGTCGCTGGAATCCAGGACACAAACTCACTGATCTTGCTCTGGCGTGGACTAAGAGCTAGCAAGGAGATGCAAAGAGAAAAGGGAGCGAAGGCCTGGTTTCATTTAGGTCTGATATGCTGCAACCCATCTCATGCTCTCCTGGCTGCAGCAGCTCCTGAACAAGCCCACAGGTTTCCAGCCAGCTTTGTCTCTGGCAGTGGCTACTCGACATCCCTAGACCCTGTGCTGTGGCCTGGGCAGTTGAGGACTACTGTTGTGAGAGGAAATTTATTTCTAACACCTTGTTCAGAGATCAGTTTTCTGCCCTGGAGCATGAAAACTGAGGTTCTTATTATTTTTATCACAGCAAGTCAAGGTGCAGAAGCTATTCTTATTCATATAAATGTCTAATCCTACTCTGATTCCTTCCGAGCTGTTGCATTTGCTTTGATTACTTTTTTCCAGCTATAGCTAAAATAAAATTTGCAGTATAATTATCTGCCCATACAATGAGCAGTCCCTGAGAGGAGGAGATGAGGCAGGGAGCAGGTCCTGCTAGGGACCCTCTCCCATTTCAGGGTGCAGGAAAAGCTTGGCTGTGTCCTGGCTGCCCTGGATTGGATGGAGGAAAGGGGAGTGCTGTTCTAATGCAAGGTCTCAGTGCCTCAGTCTATTTATTTCCTCTTCACTTGAGACCCTTTAGGGTCATCCGTTGCAGGATATCTGAATGAGCACAGGTATAATGTCATTTCCTGGGGCTCAGTGAAGGAGAACAGGAGGATTGCTGGGGAAGGAGACTTGCTCCCAGGTACTGGAGATTTCTGGAGCAATTTTCAACTCTCTCCATGCAGTGGGGCTGTGTAGGGCCAGGCCTGGGTCTGGGAAATGTTACAGCGAGCTGCTATGGGTGGCTTGGGGTCAGGAAGCTTTTTAATTGCTTGAAAGTGAGGTCCTTGTGCTTTATCCTCACAGAGGCTGTTTTAGGTTACCAACAAAGAATCTGCTCTTCTGAGGAGAGCTCTGGCTTTGCTCTAGAATCTGATCACAGTGAGAAGTTGTGTCTGTTCCGATACATTTTTAGGTGGCCGAAAATCTATATTATTTTTGGATTTTTTTCTTTTTTTTTTTCTTTTCCCTTCTGTGCTTGTTCCATCCAAAGTCGTGAACTCCATGTGAGGACAGGTGACTTAACTGCACTCATCAGCTGCCTTTTGGAGTAAAACCTCCTCTAAAGTCACATCCCGCTTTTCTTCCTTCTTCCTGTAAATGCAGGTATCAGCCAAATGAATTTCTGCTCCCTTGGGACCCTGCTCCTGGAGAGCCTGGACCTCTGGCTGGCCCAAGATGGTAAAAGGATTGATAAAAGCAGCAGGGTCCACACTCTCCAGAGCTCCAGCACTCCAGGCCTCTCCTCCTGACTTGGTGTTTTCAAGAGTCACTGAGACAAACTCTTCCCTGGAGAGGAGCTGGGACAATCAGCAGGTGGCAGCTGCTGGAGGTACTTGGTGTCAAAAAGTGTTCTTGTGTGTGAGGGAACAAACAGGGTGAGCGACCACCTGTGTCTTTGGATGGTTTTTGCACGTCACCCAATATAGATTTTCCAGTTTGCAAGGGCAGTAGCCTCCACGTAAGGAGTTACGGAGCAGAAGGGAGGTGGCAGACACCGGGGAGGAGCTGAGTTCACGGCGTTCCCTTTCTAGAGCGCCATGCCAAGGCCTCCCTGCTTTTCATCCCTCTTTTCACGAGTGGAATGGTGCATGTGGACTCAGTTTTCTGCACTTTTGGATCCCAAGAGTTCCAAACTGGATATTTCTGTTACTTTAGCTAATGAAAGATGGGGATGATTTCAACCTGCCAAGTTTCCCCCTGATATATACACATACACTGGTACTGAATTTGAATTCAAGTCCTAAACTCTGTAGGAATGTTGGTGACCTATAGGTCCACATGGAATGGTGACCCTGTAACCCTTAAACCCAGCAACATTTATTAACGGCTTATCTGAAGTCTCTGAAGCAAACATTTCAGTCCCTTCAGCCAGGGAGAAGTGGGTTACTTTGTGAATATCAATGCAGATCAAATAAAACATATCTCAAGGACAAATGTATTTGTTCTGAAAATTTGGCCAAAGAAATCAGAAATGGTTCTTTAAAATATAGCAGCCTAGAGCAAGTTTTTATCTTCCTTTCTGAGCAGTGAAAGTTGATGATCAAGCCATAATTTGAAATATGTGGTAGGATTCAGCAAAACCAATGCCACTGAAATTGCCTTGCAGTTTGAGCACACGGATCTGAAGGTTTGACAAAAACATTTTCTTTGTTCTACAGACATGAGACCATTTTCCTTCCTGATATATGTAGCACCCCTGGATTGTTTTGCACTGATCACAACTGCTCTGGTCTCTTTGGTGAATCCACTTGTTTGGTTTATTTTGTTGAGTTTTTTTTTTTTGTTTTTGTTTTTGTTGGGATTTTTTTGGTTTTTTGGGGTTTTTTTTTGGCTTTTTAAACTAATGGTGTTTCTTTTTTGGGGGTGGTGGGTGGTTAGGATCTTATTGGGCCTGATGGGAAAGGGATAGTTAATTTATATCATGGATTTGGCATAACTGGGCCATCAGTCTCAGCAGAGCATGTACAAGGTGCCTGAAGTAGAGAGACACAAAGATGGAATTGCTGCTTTCTTCCTTTACTTATGTGAAATGAAAGCAAAAAAAAAAAAAGCAGGAATTGGTACCTTCTGGTTCCAGGCTTCATGGAGCAATCCTGGGGCTATCAGCAATGCTGCAAAGGGAGAGGGGAAGGAGGGAAGATGATGACTCACAAGAAGTTTCCCTGTCTGTTAAGATTTTGCTTCGTCGCTTTGTGTTCTCTGGATGACTTAGGGAGAGATGCTTTTCCCTAGTCTCTAATTTGCTGCCAGATGAATATATTGAGTAGCAGGATATTGAGAAGTCATGGGAAACTAATGAGAAATGCCTGAATGAGCTCAGCATGTTCCTCCACTCGGCTGCTAGGCTTTAATATCCCAGTGATGCTGGGCAGAGGGGGTACAGGAGTTGTGCGGTTCCTTTTGCTCTCTGGTTTAGTGCCAAAATGGGACAAGGGGTAATGGTTTTAAACTAAAAGATGGTAAGTTCAGACTAGATACAAGGACAGCATTTTTTTATAATGAGAGTGGTGAAAACCTGGCTCAGGTTGTTCAGGTAGAAACCCCATCCCTGAAAACATCCAAGGTCAGGTTCTGAGGCTCTGAGCAACCTGATCCAGATGAATGTTTCCCTGCTCATTGCAGGGGGGCTGGACTAGATGGAATTTAAAGATTCCTCCTAATTCAAACTACTCTTCAATTCTATGATTCTACCTGGTTGGACAATGTGTGGTCATACTCAGCAATTCAGTCACCTGGAATTGTTATTGGACCTGTTATTTTGAGGTGTGACAGTCCTGGCTGACTAAAAATCCTTACTGCAGCTTTTCCTTCTCACACATTGTCTTGACTTCCTTCCATGAGCCCCTGATCTCTGTTGGATGCTGGGGGGCCCGGCTGTCACAGAAGGGCTGGTTGGGGAAGGATTTTCCTCATGGGATGTCCTCATGGCAAGGACCACAGCAGGTACTGACCATTTTCAAGATGCTGACCATAAACTTTTGGGCAGGGGTTCCTGTTTTTTTCTGGCCTGGTGAGTTTCTGCTGCTATATATATTCTTTGAGGCTACTGGGATTTTCTGTGGCTGAAATGGGAGGAGAGTATAGGCCCCTCTCTGCCTTAAAATGTGTTTCAGAGCAGCCTGAACCTGGTCCAGCTGCCAATATGGCAAAGGACTTTTTCCTTTGTGATGGGCACAGCTGAGTGCATGGCTGCCAGCAGCCCTGGACTGCATGATCTTGAAAAACAGATTGCAGTGTGAAGGACTGAATTGCTGCCATGGGTATTTTTTGACCAGACCTAATGTTATTTCTCCAGGAACAGCGATGCATACCAGGGAACTGGTACTCCAGTCCCAGATGGGAAGCTTTGCCTCCAGCTCATCTCTGATTCAGGTGGTGTTTTACCCCGAGGAGGTGAAAACACCCAGAGAAGCAGAATAATGCGAGGGAGACATCTGTGTTTCACCACACATTTGGCAAGGGGAGGTGCCAGTGAAGGCTCCTGAGGAGGTTTGTCAGGGTCAGCAACACTCGAGAGATGCAAATCAGCCCAGTGGCAGCCTGGCAATGACTCAACCTTTCCCTGCAGCCTGGTTTTGCCCATGTGTGTGTGATAAAGGCTGCTGCAAAGATGGGTTTCATTTTTACAGACTTATCACCTTCCTTGGGCCTTTGGTGCAGCAGGCTGATGAAAGGCAGGAACCTTATGGCAGCTGAATAAAAGTCATATCCCAGCAGCTGGGAAAATGTCCCTGCCTTGTTTTTCCAAGGAAAAACATGTTTTTCCATGTCTGGCCTTGAAAGAGCATGGTGACACCCATGGCTGCCACCTCCTGTCCACAGTGGCTGCTTTCTCTTGTAGGTCCTCAGACATTCTTGGTGAAGCCTTAAGATTTTAGCTTTTATATTTTTCATATCTGGTAATTCTTTAGTGTATAATTCTAAACTCCACACAGCCTGTTAGCTGCTGTTCTCCCATTTTGGTCAGTCAAAACAATTCCTCTCCAGGCCTGGGAATCAAGGACACATGACTGTCTCAGGCCCCAAGAAATGTAAACAAAAGTGAGTTTGGGGAGAAAACTTGGGGTAAATGGCTTCGTTACCTGAAGCTGTAAATTGGAGAATTAACCCTGATATGGAAATGGACCAAACTTATAAAAGTATTAAAACCCATGACCCAGGCATCCATTTTGGGTGGAGCCCCTGGGGTTTAGACTGCCCAAAGTGTACCTGAAGGCCCTTCAATAAATATACCCACTTTTGTTCTCTTAATTCTTTCTGGCCTCTGTTTTTAGGTGGCCCCACCAAGGCATCAATGACACAGGCGTCATCCCAAAACCTCACCCGAGGGCACCCAGCACGTGGCCTGTGGGTTTCACACCACGTAACTTGTGTTGATAAGATGGGTCTGTGCCTCCTGAGCCCAGCAAAGGCTGATGTGAGCACAGGAGAGGGGCTGCAGTGCCATTCAGAAGCCAGGGTAGGACCCTTCCCTCATGGATAGCTCTGCCATCTGATTTCAGGGTCGCCTGCCTTGCCACGTGGCATCCTGTGCCTCCTTCAGGAGGTAGTCAAGAGCCTTGAGCCCTCTCAGATAAATGGCTCTGCTCAGAGCACCGAGGCTTGATGTTCCTGAAGCTGCTAATCCTAATTAGCAGGCTTTCTGAGTCCCTTTTATACCACTCCAGCAGCCCAAGTGGGCTCTGAAGTGAATGGAAATTACCCCATGGAGCGCTCTCCCTGGAGATGTTGCTATGCCGACCTGCTCAGAGCAACTATTGAGGCTTCCAAGCTCTCCTCCATCCTGCATTGTTCTTACTGTCACAGAGGCTCAGAGGGTGCCAGGAGCGTGGCTGGGACAGACAGAGCCCAGACTCTATTATTTACTTTTTTTGGAAGATGTGGGGAGAAGGGGGAAAAACAAATAGAGAGGGTTAAAATCGTGTCAAGCATCAACAACCACAACAAAACAACCCAAAAGACCTGAGAGTCCTTCCGACAGAAAACTGAGTCCATTTTCTCATGCACAATCCTTAAAAAAAAAAATAAAAGCAATATTTCCCCCCTCCCCCCCTTTTTTTTTTTTAAATTGAAGACCTGCAGGTAATAGGGCACTTCCCCTGGGTTCCTGGGTTTCCTCACCCAGCCTGATGGGAACACTGGGAGCCAAGCCTTGTCCTACCCCAGCCCTTCACAGCAGGTGCCTCCTGCCCCTCACGGGCTGCCAGAGGTTGTGTGGTGCTCTTGGGTGATGGAGCCATTTCTCCACGAGGGGAGGCAGCTCCCATCCCACGCAGGCAGGAGCATTTTTATCTCCCCCCTTGCCCTGGGGCACACAGCTTGAAACGTTTTTGGCCACTCTCCTTCTCCTTAAATTCAATCTTCCCAAAGCCTACAAATCTGAGGCATTAAGGGGAAGATAAATTATCATGAATGTATATTAGGAATATAAAAAGTAACGACTTAATATAACTTTCTCTTCTCCCCCCTCCCTTCCCCTTCATGACCTCATGTTTTTAACATTTTGGGAACTGTTAAATCTTGGAGGGATACACGGTGTGCCAGGGAGAGGTGGAGGTGCCTTCTCCAGAGCTGGGGTTGTCCTTTGGGTTATGATCACTCCAAAAGCCACCAGCATGAGTGGGGGTATAGAAGGGAACAGAAAGGCTGAAATAAAGTCCACCAAATATTACTGCCAAACCCCCTCCACCCCAAAACACTTGGGGAAACATCAGTTATTTTATTTACAATGGCAACAAGACTGAGGGGAACAAGAAAGGGCTTCTCTTGCATTACAAATAATGACTTTAAATGGCTGAGACTGCTTCTGAGCAGTGCTGATTTGCAGCAACTTCTGCCTTTCTTAAAGGAAAACCACAAACCCAAAAGTATCCACCACCCATCAAAAATATCAGAGTGACATTTTCCCCTACTTTCCAACAAGATAGTTTTCTCTGGGGAGATAAATAAATTTACCAGCTCCAGTAACCCCCATCAGGAGGGGGACAGGGGACAATTTTTACCCTTCTTACAAGGTGCAGACAGACAATGGTGAGGATGGGCAGTGTATCATGTTGTTTATTATGTATAATAAGTAGCATCCAGAAATCTCAGTTCAGGACCAAGCCCCAGAGTGCCAGTCCCTGTACAAACACACAGTAACAGAGTCCCTGCCCTGAAGAGCATACAGGCTAAAAATGGTTCCTTATGTGGCATAATTTGGAGGGGAAGAATAGGAATTGGAGGCAGAGAAATGAAAAATCAACCTTTTTCCTGATTTCCTTTTATATTCCAAACAAAGGCCACACGACATAAATGCTGAGATCATAATTTCCAGTCCCCATCATTAGATACTAGGATAGTGGAGTGATAGAATCGTAGAATCATTTAGGTTGGAAAAGACCTTTTTTGATCATTGAGTCCAAACGTAAATCCAACACTGCCAAGCACTCCACTAAACCATCTCCCCAACTGCCATATCTTAAATGTTAAAAGACATTTAAAAGTGTCTTCTAAACACCTCCAGGGGTGGTGGCTCCACCACTGCCCTGGGCAGCCTGTTCCACAGCCTGACCACCCTTCCAGTGAAGAAATCTTCCCCAATATCCAACCTAAAACTGCTTGTAGAGAGTGATGTGGTCTCCCCTGAGCCTCCTTTTCTCCAGGCTGAGCCCCTACACCTCCCTCAGCTTCCCCTCATCAGGCTTGTGCTCCAGACCCTTCCCCAGCTCTGTCACAAAACTGACCCCAGGAGTTGAGGTGTGGCCTCACCAGTGCCCAGCACAGATGGACAGGTCAGTGCCCAGGTCCTGCTGCCCTTGGATGTGTTTGTCTTCACCACGGCAGGGGGATGTGCAGGGGTGGGAATGTGACTTGCTGGTCCCTGGGAAGGGGAGGCAGGAGGTGAGGGAAGCCCAGTGCCCACTTGGCTGGTGAGGCTGACAGGATGAAGCTCCTCCACCAAATTCCTGGGAGGAGGAGAACGTTGAAACCTCCATGAGAGGAGGCAGCACAGCCACCCAGGTGTTTGGAGCAACCCGAGTGCCTTGCAGCAGCCCTGGTGCCTCTGTCCTCCCTGCCCAGAGCTGCACAGCTCAGCCCTTCATGGTTTTGGTCTGTGTCTGATGCCAGCCTAGGAGGGCACAGAGGGGCTCGACTCCCAGGGCCATGCTGAGCAGGGCAGCTCACGGCTGCTGGAGGTCTCTGTGCCCTGGGTTCCCTCCTGATAGCTGGAAAACTTTTTTCTAAGGAAACTGGAGCCTTGCAAAGTAATTCCAAAAGAATGGCAGATTTTTCTTTTTGGCTTTTCTTAGCTTTCTGTTTTTTGGTGGGGTTTTTTTGAGATACTATAGAAACTTAAAAGCATGATTGAATTTGTGCATGCCTTTATTTATTGTGCTATGGATGATGGGCACAGATTTCCCTAAGCCAAAAAGCCCCCTCCCTCCTCCTTCCCCAGCCTTAGTAATCAGCTTCCTTGTGCTCCAGCCCACGCTAGACTATTTTCCTCTGTCAAATCCTCCATCATTGGTTAAATTACCTGGGTGTGTGTTGGCTTTATCTTTTTTTGGTGAAATCTTATAATCTTTCGAGTCTACTTTGTCCGAGTCCCTGTCATCCTCTTAGGATTTTGTACACCCCGTTTCTCTCCTGGCTGATTTTGTAAAAGGTCTAATTTCAACAAGTTGTTGCTCTCAGGGCTGAAGTCTGTTCTCCAGTGCCCATGATAATTGTATGTGTTCACCAAGAGCTTCGAAGCTCCAGCAAACTGCAGCTGTTCGGGCTCCATCGCACAGGGCCGGTAAATTTTCCCTCCCACCCTCCCTTTCTCAGCTGCTCCCCTTCCATGTTTTGCTCCCTGCGTTCAGTGCAGCCTCCACTGCCTGCACACCTTTCAAGCCACCATCCTGTAGAGGAGATATTTGGCACAGCCCCTGGTTTGCCACCGGGGCGTCCCCTCCCACGCACCCCCCGACAGCTGCCTTCCCAAATGTGAGGACGTGCTTCACTCAGAGCCTGTCGTGTGAGCCAGATTTAATCTAGGATGCTCTTTCCTTTTGGCTCCCCACAGAGATCACAGGACCCTGTTTAATCCAGCTCCCTGTCGGTGTAGGGCTGAGTCATAGGAGGTTTTTCTGTTGCTACATCTAATAACGCTTTGCTACCGGGAGCAGAACATCAGCCAGCTTGGCTGGGAGTCGGCACTGTCACCCAGCAGCTTCCCTTGTCTGCAAGTTGTTTTGATTCTTTTCTTAGACTTCTCCCTTTCTGTGTCTTTCTCTCTAAAACATTAATTTCCTCTAATTAGAGCCTCCTTAACAATTCTTTTTTCCCCCCCTCTCCTCAGTTAATTTCCTCTAATTAGAACCTCCTTAATAATTCTTTTGCTAAATCAATTTCCTCAGTTAGAACCGCCCGCCACAAATTCTTTCCACCCTTTCAAAAGCTGTCGGAGTAGCTAAGCAAATTATGCTTCTGAGTAACCTTTATCTCTTACTTGGTATTTTAAAAGAAGAACTGTAGCAGGTTAGACAGGCGCAATTTCCCCTTTCAGAGCTCTGCTGGTCTGACCCCATTAGGTTATACTTAGCTGAGTGTTGTACTATTGTATACTTAATAAGATGCTCTAGCTGTTCATCTGGAACCCAGGTAAGGCTGTATTTGTGAATGAATTAAACATGACACTTCATTATTCAGATCAGATTTAACAGTGTCAAAATCCGTCTTTAAACCAGATCAAATTGCTCTCCAAGAATATGTAAAACCTCCTGCCCCTGTTAGCTGTCCTGTGAGCCAGCCTTTCCTGACTTTTCCTCTGCAGCCGTGCTGGCTTTCTTCTCCTGACAAGCCTTTTAAGTTCTAATTTTTTTCTTAAACATGCTGTTTTTAAAAAAAGATATTTTTTGTTTTTAATTTACACAGTGAGTAACTATTAACAGCCCACTGCTTTTCACAATCATGCTGTGGGCCACATCAGCAGCTGGTGTAAATGGGGAGGCAGCCAGTTGACACATTATGGACCTTGGGCCTGAGTTTCCTCTCCTATATTATGCAGTTTCTCCCCAGCTGAAACTGTGTTTGCATTTCTCTATCCCTTTAAGATGGAACCATCTCGCTACGTTTGTCCTTCTTAAAACCCATCAAGGACAACTCACTCCACTTCCTGATTTTATGAGGAAACAGGCCAAGTACTGATGGCAGCTGGGAGGGGTCATCCAGTTAGATGGAAAACTCTTGTTTTATGCCATTATGAAAGAAATAAAGGAGGGGAACAAATCTGAGCTGCGGGAATGTGCTGGTAGCTGTGTGTTCCCTCTCCTATGCCCCTTCCTCAGGTTGGCACCTACTACCCAGCACAGATCTGATGGCATCAGCGAGTGTCGCTGCGTGGGACAGCACTGCCCCTCTGTGATCCACAGCCCACGTGAGACAGGCCGAAGAAAACTACCTCACAACAGGCTCAGGAGGCTTCTTCTGGCCTTTCTCACAAGGACTTCCTCCCTCTTTTGGCTGTGCCCAACTGCAGAGCCTGCTCCGAGTCCCGGTCACACAGCAGAAATGTCACCGTGGGCCCTGAAGAGTCTGCTCCAGTAAGGCAGGTGGGCCCTTCCAGCTTGTGAAGTGCTTTTCACCACCGTCTGATGGGAATCAGCAGCGCCTCAGTGGGTGGGTGTCCTGGAGTGATCCGTGAGGAATGCTTCCTAGAGGCTCTGCGGGGAGCTGGGGGAGGCTTGCAGCAACTCCATCCTCGTCAGTGCCACCATCAGATGTCTGGGCAGGCCCAGAACGTTTTAGCCAAGCCCAGCTACTGTGGGAAAGCTGCACTGCTGTCCTTTTCCACACCATTTCCTTCTGACCTTTCCGAGCTTCTAGCACCCCACAAAATCTGTTCTGGTGGAAGTGGTGCAGAAGTCATAAGACGTATTTTATTTCCTTTGCAGTCTTAATAACTGTGCAGAAAACTCCATTTGCCATCACTTCCCTTGAAATTTCGGAGTAGGATTGGATGGAAAAATGAAATGCATTAAGGTTTTCGTTTTTGACAAAATCCCTAATGCTTGAGATGGCAATAGGATGTTTTTGGGTAATCTTACAAGGAGTACAATGCTGGTGGTGTTGGAGAGAGGGTTGTCTGGGGAAGGGTAGATTCTCTAAAAAGATATGTTAGAAGGCTAAAAAAAAGCTGTTTGGTTCTTCTCAGAAGAGATGAGAGAGCAGGAAGAGGGAATCACCAGGCTGGGTTGTTCAGACTGACAGCTGACTACAACAGAGGAGACACAGTTCTCTATGCTCCTTGAGAAGCCCCTCTCGCTGGTGTCCAGTCTGTTCCAGCTGAGGACGAAGGAGGGCTAGAGATAGAGATAGGCAATCCAGTAGACGATGTTGAAGAGCAGGAAGGCGGTGGGGAAGAAGACGCGGGAGTAGGAGTCCAGGCGGGATATGTGGATGCGGACCCTCCCCTCCCGCCACATTCCCGTCTGACAGTCCTCGATGCAGCAAAAGAACCTCTCGCATTCCTTTCCCTCCAGGCACGGGGAGCCGGGGTCGTCATCCTCGTCCTCCTCGATCTCTGGGGGCCAGTGCATGATGTGGTGGATGTTGATGGTGGTGAAGGTTGGCATCACCTGTGCACCGGCAGGTGGCTGGAAGGGGGAGAGGTGGGCAGGTTAAAGGGGAGGAAGAGGCAACAAAACCTGTTCTAGACAGCAACCCCCACCCAGCTGGCAACAGATCAGACCATCATGGGTGCAGTTTGATGGAGAGGGATGGCTGATCATCTCCAGTCTCTGCACCTGGCTGTGAATCACCACGTTTGCATACTGGGGGAACTGGCAGCTCCCTGCATGACTGTGAGTGTCCTTCCTGGCACCCCAGGGCACAGCCCTACTCAGCAAAGGTCTGATTGCTCTGATTCCCCATCTGTGCCAATCATAGTCAGCGCAGAAACACGACCTGTTCGATCTGTTCTAGCCTCTCCCCTTGCTCCCCTGAGCTCAGCTGTCTCTGAACACAGCACACAGCCCAGATGTGTCTGCTGGTTGCTGCCAGTTACTGGAGAAAAGCTGGGGAAAGGCCGTGTGTGGCTCCTCTTGGCCCATCGTGAGCCTCATGGGAGAGCTCTGTCCTCCCTGGGATATGAGGGTGGGGCGATATGAGGGATATGGGGGATGTGCTGGGAAATGACTTTGTTCCAGAAGAAATATGTCTTTTTCTATTTCAGTTCTGTCCCAGTTCTGAGGCCTCTTTCAGTCCACGTGTCAGAAGTACCTGCCATGAGCTTGGGCAGATCTCATGATAGAGGATGAGGATGAGGATGAAGAAAATGATGACCACCCTGGGTTCACTATCCCCACACTCAGGAGGTCTTCTGGTGGAAGACCACAAAAGAAAGGTTTCTGCATCTCTGTGACCTAAGATACCTCTGTAATCCAGAGATCAAACTGATACAGGTGTTTGAGAGTGGCATTTACATTCAGTCATGTGAGTCATTCTAAACTGTTCTGATAAGCTCTCCAGCAGTTCTGAAGAGACCACAGGGTGCCTGGCTCTGACAGGGGCTTCCTTGTTTTCAATGAGTCTCAGCTGCTTTTTCTGGTTGTGTCTCACCTCTCAGACCCAGCACACAGAGTGGTCTGAGGACTGGATGGACACAGTATGGGTCAGGCACTAAACCCCATCAGCAGTTTCCAATGCAGGCTCAGGAAGGGTATTTTTACATAGATTGGGGTTTTAACCGCATCCACCTCTGCTGGCCCCTCTGACCTACCAGCCTGGCTTTCCTGTGGCTGTGCTCCAGTGGTTTCTTGTTTCCCACCAGGTAGTTGAGCGTGGCGTACTCCATGAGAGCAGCGAAGACGAAGATGAAGCACACGGAGACAAAGAGGTCCATGGCTGTGATGTAGGAGACACGGGGGAGGTGCTTGCGGGAGATGGTGCTCAGGGTGGTCATGGTGAGCACAGTCGTGATACCTAAGAGAGAAAAGAGCTGGTTTAAGTACTGACAGGGAGCACTTCTGTCTTCTACACGCATCCAGCCCTCAACACACCCCCATTTTCCCTCTACTCTGGTTGTCTGATCCCATTTTTGCTCTGCTCAGCCAGACTCTGGTCTTGAGGAACCCTCTGACAATGCTCTGTGAAAAAGAGAGATGTTCAGGACTCAGGTGTCACACAATGTGGACTGGTAAAGGAGCAGGAAACTCAGACTCTGCGTGAGGCTGGGCTGGTCAGGCAGGGCTTGCCCTTGGTGCAACTGCGCTGGCTGTGTTGTCACCTCCTGTCCTCCATGTGCCTCAGCACAGATTCCAGAAGGATCTGTTCCATGATCTTCGCAGGCACAGAGGGGAGGCTGACAGGTCTGTGGTTCCTGGGGTCCTCCTTTCTACCCTTTGAGAAAATGGGACCAATACTTCCCTTTTTCTGGTCACTACTATGACGTTTCAAGTATCATGGAGAATGGCTTGGAAGCCACATCAGCCATGCTCTGGGGTGCATTTTCTCAGGTCCCACAGACTTATGGATATTCAGGTTCTTCAGGTGGTCTCAAACCTGATCTTCTCTTGCAGTGAGAGGGACTTCGCTGCCCCAGTTCCTTTCTTGCAGTCCATCTGCTGTGGAATGTGGGCAGAGAGGTTGCCAGTGAAGACTGAGCCAAAAAATTACCTCAGCCTCCTTCTCATCCATTTTTACGAGTTTGCCAGTTGTATTCAACTTTCTTTGATCTTCCCTTTCTGGCTGACAAACCTGGAAAAGGCTCTCTTAGTATCCTTTGCATCCCTAACCCCATCCCTACACAACTGGGCAGTGTCCCTGTACTTCTCCCAGGACACCTGTCCCTGCTTCCACTGCCTGGGCATTTCCTTCTCGCCATTTAGTCTGACCAGAAGCTCTTGACTCATCCATGATGGTCTCTTGCCTTCCTTTCCTGATTTCTCACACCTGAGGATTGAGAGCCCTTGTGCTCTTTGGAAAATGTCCTGAGAGATCTGCCAGTGCTGTTCTGCTCCCTGGTCAACAGGCTTCTCTGGTGCAGACACCAATCTCAAGGTTCCCTTTATTTCCTTGGTCCGATTCCTACCCATAAATTTTCAATCTGCTCGTGGCTATTCTTCAGAGACAGCTCTTCACAATCCATCCACTCCTCGATGCAGAGGGCAAGTGCGTGGGAGGTGATAAGGAATTTCTTTTGACTTGAGTGGGGCTTGGAATTGTTTTTGCAGAAGCAGCAATGCTCATGTTTCTGCTTCCAGAGATGAAGTGTCAGGAGCCAACAGAGGATCAGCTGCAGGAGTTGGCATCGTGATCTCATCCACTGATTTTTAAGATGTGGGGAAGAAGCAGGAAGTCCACCTGTTTCTCCTTCTCCTAGCATCCATCTAAATCCACCTGCTACCCTTTCCTGGGATCACCCCAGTGGCTCTGGGGGTGAGCATGGCAGAAGATTTTCATGTTCCTGCTGTGCTTGCATTAGCAGATGTGATGTGACTTCCCATATTTCTGAAGTGCCGGTGGAACTGGTCCAGTTTACATCTCCCTAATGTAGTCTGGCAGGCTCGAAATGTGCGGGGGATCATTTGTATTAAGTACAACAGGGGCTGTGGAGAGAATAAATTATTCTTCATGTGCTGAGGTCCCTTCCCGTAGAGAGGGGCCCCTCTCCTGGGGGAACTTGCCTTTGTTTTTTGAGACAGTCACTAGAGCCATGCACAACATTTTCCTCTTGCTGTTCATTCCTTTACCAGCCACAGACTATGGCACACCCTCACCTTCAGTGGAAATGACACCCTCCTCCTCCTCCTCTCTCCACGGGCACCAAACAAATTAATTTTGATGGGGAGGTGGGGAGACATGGCCATCATGGCTGGGCTCAGAATAGCTGATGGGCCCTCCTCTCCTCCCCATCCCACAGAGACCTGCAGGCAGGGCTGGGAATGCTACCTCCAATTAAAGGCAAAGTCAGCAGGGCTGATAGGAAGGACAGCGCTGGGAATCACAGCTTGCTGCAAAATACAGATACAGCCAAAGCATATTAAAGACTCGCCAAGATCTCCCCAGCACCTATGAGAGCAGCATTCAATCAACAGAAGCTTTTCTCCTGCCTCAAGGAGCCACTGCAGTTTGCTGAGAAAATCTGAACAATGGGCAGAGCTGTTGTCACTCTCTGGGTCCTGTGGGGTGACCGACAGAAAAAAGTTGTACCTACAGGGCTTCCAGCTCCTGCCAGAGCCTGAGGCTCTGTGGAAGCAGCCAAGCAACTTTGCCCATTAACCCAACAACCTTCCTGTCACCGGCCCTGCACAGAGGCCTTGAGAAGTTGTGAGGAAACGTAGAAAACGTGGATGTGACAGGAGGCCTTTGGGCAGCACTGCAGTGCCACAGCTCAGCCCCTCCCTCTCCCTTTCGTTGCACTAGAATACCCCATTGTCAGCTTGGACAAGGCTGTGCTTGGGTTTCAGATCAAGACATGAGAGCGAGATGCTCTCCTGAGATAATCCAGCAGCCCAAGCCAGCACAGCTGGAGGTTTGGTTGAGCTGTGGAGTGTTACACACAGGAAGCTGAAGGAGTGGAGTGTTCTCTGGTAAGCTCAAAAATGCCAGAAAATGGCAAAGTGCTTCGGGAGATTTTGTACTCCAACACTGCCAGTCTGCTTGCCTGGCAGAGTTTGACAAGCATCAGACATGCATCATCCTGTCTCTTACCCAGAGATGTCCTGGCTGGCGTAGAGTCTCTCTTGATCCAGAAGGAAACCCAGGAAAGAACAACAGTCAGGATGCAGGGAATGTAGGTCTGGATGGCAAAGTAACCCATACGTCTACTTAGGTCAAAAGAAACTGTCATCACCATGTACTCCCCTAGGAAAAAGCAGAGACATTCGAATCATAGCATGGAGCTTCCTAAAGCAGAAAAATCAGCAAAGTTTCAGAATTTGGAGTTTCTGATGAGGTTTTCTTGTTGTTTTAAGTGCCTGTCCATCTGGTTTTGTAGCTGCCCAGATGGTTAACTTCACGTGGCTGGCTGGGTAGGTTTGGTGACTTGCTGGTTTTGTGGCTAGTGGATTCTGTGGCTAGCTGGCTGGCTCTGTACCTGTCCCGCTGGATGTCTTTGTGACTAATTGAAGAGCTGACTTTGTGGTTGCCCAACTGGCTGCTTGCCTGGCTGTCCATATGGGCCACCAGGCTGCATTGGTACTGGCCTGGCTAAGGACATTGAAAAGCACAGGGTTTGGAAAAGTTTCAGGGAAGAAACTGCAGAGAGCATTTATCTTCAGCTGATTGCTGCAAGGGTTTCTTTTCTGTAGCAGCTCTTCGGCTGTGACAGGCTGCATGGCCTGGCTTGCTAACGAACTACCTGAGCTGTGACAAAGGAGGTGTCCTTCAATTGCTTCCACTGAGAGTCTGGTTCTGCCTCTGGAAAAGGCATGTGGTGCTGCACATCCTAATTGCTCATTTGGCAACTTACAGTGGAGGTTCTTTCTTTTTTTCAGCAGCTCACAGTGAGTGTTGGAAGAAAGCCACCTGACAGCTCTGGGGTTAAGATGGAGCTTGCAAGCAATTACCAAAAAAAGAGAATTACAAACATCAGAGGGCCACTGGTGCATTCAAGACACTTTCACTTCTTGTCCCAGTTTGTGCTTCCTTTCTACCCTGGCTGCCACTGTTAAGAGCAGCAGCTTCCTGCAGAGTGGGAGAAGCACTGCTCCTTGCTGTTTCAGAGGGCTTAAAAGCATGAGCTCACCCCACCTTCAGGAATCCAGAGGCTTTCCTCAGTTGTCTGTGGGAAGGAAAGGGGATGTGAGCTATTATGAGGAGGAGGAGGAGCTGAGGAGCTTCCATTAGTTAGTTTCTTCACACTTGCAGCCTTGTCCCTGTCTCTTACAGCACAGTTCAGGTGTTCATCAGCCTGACACGAGTTTACAAGTTCTGATTTCTCCACCCCCGTTCCAATCATAAGCATCACCCAGAGATCACACAGCGTGCACACACTGCAGCAAGGATGGATCTAAGCTCCCTCTCCTCTCCCTCCTGACCTTTCAGTCAGGGATAGCTTCATTCACATCGGCATTGTCACCCCAGAGTTCACAGATGTTGGTGGTTCTGGCCTCTCCTTGCTACATCTTCCCCTCACCTTTCATCTCCATCACTTCTGCCCCCTCTAGCCAAGGTCCATCCCTTCATTTTTAGCTTTTTTCTCTGACTGTGCTGTTGTGACCTTCCTTCCCCACCCCTGTGGAGCGGTCTGACAACTCCTTTGCCTCCCCCCAGGTCTCCAGCACAGCGCTGCTCCTGTGGGCTGCCTCCCTTTGCCTCACCTGCCCCAGTCCTGAGCACTTCTGAGGTGTTCCTCAGCCCCGTGAAGTCGAACTGGTAGAGCCTCCAGGTGCGCTGGTCCGAGACCTCGATGGAGTAGCGTCTCCAGCGATAGACGATCTCCTCCCTGGGGTATCCATCTGGGAAAAGGGCACGGACATCAGTGGAAGAGTGTGCCATGTACCCCCCCCTCAGCCACCAGCCTGCCTGCAAATGCACTGGTGTCTCACCAGAGCTGTTCTGTAAGCAGGAACCCTTCAGGCAGGTGTTCCTGATGCCTTTTGCTCAGATTCCCTGAGGCTTTCCCACATGGAATGGGAGTAAGGATTGCATCTCCCCTCGTGGGCTGTTTCAGATCCTGGGGATGAGGAAAGCACTGCCAGAAACAAAGCACTGCCAGAAAAAGAGCCTTTCTAAAGACTGCACTGCTGGGAATGAGATGTGGGTTGGTCCAAGAGGACTCTGCTGGTTTGAGGAAGAACTTCTTTGAGGGTGGCAGAGCAATGGAACAATCTGCCCAGGGAGGTTGTGGAGCCTCCCTCCCACGATTCTGGAGTCAAAACTCTGGATTCCAAACCCCACCTGGCTGCATTCCTGTGCAACCTGCTCTAGGTGGCTCTTCCTTGTTAGCAGGGCTGTTCTAGATGATCTCCAAAGGCCCCTTCCAACCCTGGCTGTTCTGCGATTCTGTGACTCCGCCAGCTTGAAATCTTTAAGGGTTTTATCTCCCTGGGGCAGCTGGCACCTCCAGAGTCCCATCCCGGGCACAAGTACACCCGGAATACAAAGCTGCCAGCATGGTTCTGGCTGCTCTGTGTGCTCCCTGTACCTCTTGCCCTGGGAGCTGATCCATGGAAAAGAAGGGGTGCACTCTCCATGGAGGAGAAAACCTGGCCCTGCAGGCTGCAGGCTTCTCCTGCCTCTGGCTTTCTTGACAAAGAAACAAGCCTGCTGTGAAGCAGGGACCTAGGAGAAAGTCTCTCAGAGGAGGATGGAGTAAGAGCTTGGCAGCAAACTTAACAGTGTGTTTCTAATTATCAAGCGTGTATGGCATGCACCGTTAATTAGCAAAGAATGAGGGGTGGTGGGAGATGAAGGGATGAGATCTCCTCAGCATGCTGCCTCCCTCTGAAGCACCTCAGAGCTCTGAGCTGCAGCTCTTCAGTGGCAGGGGAAGCAGGAGAACCCGAGCTCAGATGATTAAATCAGATTTCCCACCCACACACGAGGACAGGGATCTCTTGGTGCAGAAAGGCTCCCTGCAAAATTACCACAGGACACGTGATAACATCAGCAGCCCTCTCTGCTGAAGAGTCTGGATGAGGAGGTCTGAGTAACCCTCCTTTGCAGCAGAAAGTTTCCAGACCTCACCCAGAGAGTAGGAGAAAGGGGAAGATGCAAGGCAGGATGGGTGCCATTTGTCCACCAGAATATATCCATGTTCTGTCTGGAGTGACCAGAAGGCCAGTGAAATAATCTCCTCCAACCTTCCACCCAAAATAAGGAGAAACTCAGAGATGCTGTGAATGTGTCCCTGATGACCTTTGCTAGCCCAGGAGTGGGAGGATGCTTCAGGCCATGAAGGGTAATGGCTCAGGAAGGGGGCCATAGAAATCAGGTGAAAAAATGTAGCTAAAAGGAAGGATGGTTTCCCCAGAAAAGTATTACTCCACTGAGGTTTCTCTGCTTGCCTTCTAAAGCTATTTTAAAAATATGTATACTCACAACTGGAAAAAACCAAAGGGCAGGAGTGAGTGTCCATTGGGAAATTCTGCAGCTGGAGCAGACATTCAGCCTCGATTGTCAGCCTGAGACAGGAAGACAGAAAAGAGATTTTGAGCTGGTGAAGATGGTTTGATTCCAACACGTAGATGTGACAGAGGCATTCTCACTTCCTTGAGAACTAATTTGCTGAAGATCAGTCTGTTTGCAGGAACATTCCAAACCAAAAATATGTGTTTGGATATTTTTCAAGGTGAGGAAAAACATCTAAGTTTCACCTTCAAAAAGCCCTTCTGTTTAGGCAACTTTTCAGATTCATTTATGGAAGTGACAAGTTATGGGAACAAAAAGCCAAATGTTTATTAACAGAATAAAACAGCTGGACTGACCAAGACAACACTTTAAAGGATTTTGGTTTAGGAAACCATCTCCTTGTTCCCCCCTCTCAGCAGAGCTAAGGGATGCTGGATGTACCTGAGAGTGTAGAGCACTTTTCCGTCGTTCCAGATGCGGAGGAGCTGATTGGGAGTGGTTATCCAGTGGGAGTCTGCCCGCTTGGAGTTCCTGAAGAAGGTGTCAGGGATCCAGATGCGGCTCACCATGTTGGTGTTCAGCGTGAGCGCCTTCAAGGTGCTGTTGAACCGCAGGCGCCGGTCGTACCACGTCTGAGCAAAGAAGATGTCAATGGTGTATTCCTGGGAAAGACAAGGAAGAGTGGGATGTTCTGAGAGGGAATCAGGCCAAGCAGAGCCTGCTCCTCTGGTCTGCAGGCAGTCACAGCCAGAACATTTATTTTCTCAGTCTGAGAGCAGGTGTTGGTGACCACTGACACCTTTCCAGGCTCACCTTTAGCTCACAGCCAGGACATCCGTGGCACACTCAGAGCCAAAGATTCTGTGTTCACTGGTGGGCTGAGCCTGGAGAACCAGGATCATACAAACAAGACCTTGGGCTTCCTCTTGGCAGACAGCTCAATACTCTTTTTAGGCACAGGCATGAAGGGGCAGTGTGGGTGTTGGCTGAATCCAGCCCTAAGTTCAGCTACACCTTTCAGTCACAGGCAGGGAAAGCTGCTCACCAGCTTAGCAGAGGAGGCAGGCAGACAGCTCTGTTATTTATTTGGATACAGCCCAGCCCTGTTCCACACACCTAATTTGTGCATAGAGCAATAACAGTGCTGTGCATAAATCTGGTGAGAATCCATCCCTGGCTACAGGACTTACACTGCAAATGGTTCATATGAAAATTCAGAGCACTCTGGGTCCTTGGGCAGATACCCCTTGCTGGAGATTGGAAGAAAAAGCTGGGGCTGCATGGTCCCAGCTCTGGGTGCAACCAGTTAAAAATCCTGAGTCTTCTGCTGACAGAAAAGAGATTTTCTACCATAATAAGGACCTTCAGTGTTGGTAAGAGAGTGTGTCCTAGCTCACGGATAACTGGCAGTTCTGGGAGGCAGCTCCTGCCTGGATTGGACTGGCAGTAGCCCACGCCATTAGCCCACCACTCTGCTGCTCACTGCTGCAAGTCAATTTGCTCCTTAAACTCTTTTTCAGCCTGCCTGAGAAGGTGCTAATTAATGCCATGCAGGAACAAGTCTGGCACTCAGCAGCTGTCTGAACCAGACCCCATATCCAGTTCCACCAGTCCATGCTACAGTCACCTGCTCCTGATAGCTCCTGGCGTGACCTTCAGTCCCTTTTACTCCTGTTAAACCTGCACGACCCCCATTATCCCCTCTCTTTAGTGTGCAGAGATGAAGAAAGTCTGACTTTGCCATCCCTCCCTCTCACTCTCCTCCTCCCTCCATCGATTTATCTCGGTGGAATTTTTATGACTGCAGCACATCCTCCCCGCGCTGCCCTCGCTGCTGGTTCAGAGCCGGCTCCTCCAGCCGTGCTGCTCAAACAGCCGCAGCTCCCGGTGCGCTCCCTCGGACAGCATGTCCTGCTGGGGGTGGGCAGAGCTGGGCAGAGCACGGCCCCTGCTTCATCTTCCTCACCCTTGCTCCCCTGGCAGCCCACAGTGAGGAGTGATGGGTCCCGAACACGTCTCTTGCACAGGGATGCGATCGGGAGGGAAGAGCTTTGGCCATCAGGCAGCCCAGTCACTCTCGGGGCTGATGCTTCACCCTGGCTGGACACGGGGATGAGCAAAGGTGACAAGGACAGGGTCCTAATGGATCTCTGAGTGGGGAGAATGGGGACAGGTGCAGCACGTTCAAAGGGGTGGCTTTGCCTCTACAGTTCATTCAAAACAGACACGAGCAGACAGAGCTGGGACAGCAGCAGCCCTCACAGCCAAGGGCACAACCAAGGGGTTGGGAGGGCCCATCCCAGCACCTGAATGTTCTGGATCACACTGGGTTCTGCTTGGATATAGGGTATGTGGTGATGGAGACACGTAAAAATGTGAAATAAAAGAAGCATTGGCACAGTGTGGGGGCCAAAGTAGCACAATATTTGACATATTCTCCCCCATCACTGCACACCCCGTTTGAGTTCACATGAGTTTACATAGCTCCTCCTAAGCAATATCTCTGGTGTAGGAGAAGGCAACCAAAAATGCAGTGATAAATTCATGTTAGATGCCACTATCAGTGTTTAACTCCCAACTGGAGTCACTGGTGACATCTCACTTCTGGGCTGGCTGCTCAGTTATGTCCTGCTGTAAAGTTCAGCACTCAAGTCTGGGATAATCAATGCTAATGCTTTGGAGGAGTGGAGGGTCAGCTATCCCAGGGGCTTAGTATTTGTTGTCAAACCCAGATTTTCAGGAGGGATCAGCATTAAAGAGCTCTTCTTGTGCCATTCATAGCCAGCCTTTGCAAAAGGTGTGGTGCACGAGTCATTCAGCTCTTCTGAAAAATCTGAGCTGTTATTGTCACTGTCCTGTGGTTTGATCTAATTTCAGTGGCTATTATTAGCACAGCTATTCACGAGGCAGATCTTAGTAGCTGAGCTGGCTCCCTTGCCTCTCCGTAGGGAGCCCATTGGGAAATTTTGGCATTTACAAATGTATTTTCTTTCGGAATTATCTGAGGCAAGATTTATACAAAAGTGCTCTGGCCTTTGGGAGGACTTTCACCCTTCCAATTTCCTCCTCCGCCCCGCTGAGTGAGCGAGCAGCTGTGCGCGGCTGAGCTGCTGAGTGGGGTTAAACCACAACAGCTCCTGAAGACTTCAGCACCTATTCCCATCAGGAATCTCCACTCTGATGCTGAGGAACCTTGCATGGCTGGGATTCTGCACTGATCAGCTGTGGGACAGAGCTCTGACCCTTCCCTGGGCATTATTCAGATCCCACTTAGCTGTAGGCATCTGCCCAGGTGATTAAAACAGGAGGTGTTTGACCATGGGTTTCCTACAGCCCTTAGAGAGGGGTAGGGGCTTCTGGAGGGAGATCTCAACATGAAGCAGTCCAGGTTGTCTTCTGGAAATATCTCTTACTCTTCCTGACCTTGGAAGAGTCCCCTGATCAGAGCTGAGTAGCTGAAGTTTGGCAGGATGAGCTCAGCCCCTGGAACTCAGGGCACAGTTTCTTGATCTCCTGCACCCCTGTAGTTCTTCTCTGCCCCTCACTCATTCTCAGCCATCAGAAAGAGACTCCTCAGTGCCTTGATTTCCCCATGTGGAAAAGGGTTATTGTAAAATACGCCTCCACCATTACTGTACCATCTGCTGTGCAGCACATGGAGGTTGTTAACTCCTCTGTGAAAGCACAGGCATTTTTAGTGTTTTTTGCAGAAGGAGCTAACGAAGGAAGGAGGAATTGCTTTAACAGTTTGGCCACGCCATTTGGATCACACGTGGGGTAGCACACACATGTTGGCATGTGTGCAATGTGACATCAAATTTCAGTCACAAAATAATAAATCCAACCCCCCAGAAGGCAAACCCTGAGGGCTGCCTACCCTAAATACTGTCACGTGAGTTTATCCCATGCTAAGGGATGCCCTGCAGCGTTGCTTCTGCTGGCTGAATGTGCTCATGTCCAACCCAGCCTTTCAGCTTTGTCCCTTGGTCCCTCTGTCAACACCTGGCACTGCAGCACATCCCTGATCAGCCCTGGTTTTCCTCATGTGGGCAGCACAGATGCTGGTGGAAACACAGAATGGCATAACCTGAAAACATTTGGTGGAAAGAGTGCTGCTCGGTAAAAGAACGTTTGTGAGAAATAAAAGGATTGGGAGCTGACAGGGGTATTTCATATAGGAAGTAAAAAACAACAACAAAAAGATTTTATTGCACTCTCAAACCCTTTTGTTTTTCAAAAGCTACGAGTTTGCTGTGTGAAAAGTAATTTCTAAGAAAACCCCGAACATTTTCAATCAAAAGAAAAGAGACTTGTTCAGAAATCAGGCTGTCCCCAGCACAGGAGAGCTGGGAGCTGGCCTTGTGTGCTACCCTGAAGCCTGCTCCCTTGGGTTATCTCTGCTGCTCTGCCCTCACAGATGGGGAACCAGCCCATATTTCCAGTCAGATTTGGCTTTAGGAACTCTGCTCTGGACCAAGCTCCACCCTGGGTTCAGAGCAGATATGAGTTAGGGCTACTGGCTTTCAGACTAACAGCTTAAACTCACAGGGTTTGCATGACAAGACTAGAAATTACCAATGTGTTTTCAGGTTACCTTACACACCAAAGAAACACAGCTGGGCCCAGCCAAAACATCCTTTTCAAATGTCTTTAATCAAGTTTGTGTGTTCAGTTCAGCTGACCCTCTGAAGGGTGCAGTTAGTGGGATCCAGAGGGGCTGGGACCCCGTGGTTCCTCTGTTCCATCCATGAGCTTCTTTCTCTGAGTCAAGAGCTCAGCTTTCTGCCAAATGCCAAAGAGAAGAGCAAAGCCATGAGAGGAACATGTCTTAGATGGCCTCCTAAATTAGGATAAAATGAAGGATTTAAATGTGGTTTTTGCAACTTCCCTTGTATTCAACAGCCACAAGAAAACCTCTGAACAGAGGGCTCAGAGACCTGCAAACAGGTTCCTCAATTTTCCTCTGCTGGAGAGATAGCTTAGTTTCTTCCAACTCAGAATACTCTGTGAAAATCCTAAATAACAGTGTGGCTGAGAGATTAATATCCTAGACAGTCACTTTCTAGATTTCATTGTTCTGATATTTGTTTTTACTCATAGAGCTCCCTTCCCTCTTCACCTCCAAGCAAATCCCTCACTGCAGTCCAATAAAGCAGGCTGCTTTCCTGGGAAGCAGGGACAGCATTTCAGGTGCTCTGACGTGAATATGATGTGTCCATGCTGTCAATCAAGCAGCCAAGCAAAGCAAATACCACAGGCAAACTCTTAGGGATGCTGCAATTCAGGAAATTCTCAGAAGTTCTTTCTTGGAGGAGACCCAGGAGCGGGGTGTTTTTCTTTCAAGGGCTGCTAGGACACTCTGTGGAGGTCAAAGCAAGCCAGGAAGCCTCTCCTCCAGTCTCCCTCTTCTGCAAAACAGGGTCCCTCCTTCAAATAGCTGTGCTCAGCATGCCCACACTCCCACAGCCCTGCCCGGGTGAGCATTTTCCTCTCCACGACACCCCACTCACCCTCCCAGCCTGCAAACATCTCAGACAAATCCTGGGTTGCACCCCACATCCATCTCCATGTCCCAAGGAACATGCTCACTAATAGTAAGAAGTCTTCAAGACTAAATAAATAACCTAAATCAAATCAGTGTATTTTAGAATAATCTTGGCATCTGAATGCCCAGCTCCTTGTCCCCACCGTTGGTGGGCAGGAACGTGCTTCTAAGCGTGACACGTGCGAGCACTCTCCAAGGGCAGCCAGCAGAGGGGACAGGTACCAACAGCACGGGCTGTGCCTGACACCGACCACTTCAGGGGCTGGCTGGGCAGCGTCAGGCTACTCCCAGTTCTCCCATTAGCAGCGTGGGACGCCTCATCTGTGGCCACCTCCATGTCCCTGCTCTGGGCCAGTCCTGTGTCTCCAACACAAAGACCAGAAGAATGCGAATATAAGTTTAATTCCTTTTCCAAGGTCCTCCTCCGTCCAATTCAGACCCCAGGGAGATTTCTGGACATGATGCTGGAGTGACTAGGGGAGCTCTCAAGGACAGCAGGAGCAGAGCTGTGATGATCTGTGTTTTCAAGGTGACACACTGAACTTCCCATCTGTTTCACTTCTGTAGCAACACCGGCAGCGCTGTCCTTGCCTCAATGTCTTTCGCCTCTGTCCAGGGAATCTCAGCTGAAACAGTGTTCTTTTTATAATACAAACGTGCTATTAAAAACCATCTCCATGTCCTGTGCTCGTGCCAGGAGCTGTCAAACAAGTCATGCTGTAAATGCTGCTGTGTCGATTGCAGACTCCCCCAGTCACGGCTTGCTCACCCCTGGAGCCGGCAGATGGGAACTGGACAGGGCTTTCAAAACGGTGCTGGCTCCTGAGATCCCCACCTGCCTGTTCCCCCACACCTCTGCTCCTTCCTGCTGCCATGGATGTGCACGTGGGGACATCCAAAAGGCAGGTTTTACACTCCTGACAGCCAGACACCCCAGACTGTTTCTTTCTCCCCAAATCCTTTCTTCAGAGATGTTCCCTTGTACCATCAATTCCTGCCCTGCAGTGGTGTTATCTCCTCCCATGCAGCCCCAGGGTGCCTGTTCCTCTTTCCATGGGAACACAGGCTGGCACAGGGAGCCTCTCCCTGTGAGCCCGAGGGGCACAAGACCTACACGTGTGTGTTTTAGCATCTGTTAACAGCCATTACCCAGAGGACCAGGAAAAGTCCTTGAGGCGAGACATGACATCAGCCAGACTCTGCTTTGCAGAAGCACAAGTCTGTCTGCGCTGTCCCTGATGAGGTTATTACTGAAAAGGCAGAGCCGTGGACACGGGATGCTCTGTGCAGATGGGGCAGAAGTGATTAAAGGGGAAAGTACTGAACACTTCACTGGAGTATTATGCAGAGCACCTCAGGGAAGGAGCCACCTCCTTTTAGCTTGGTTTTTCTTTTTTTCCCTCCACTCTCAGGACAGGACATGCCCTGGGTGCAAAGTCACGTGGAAGCACCTTCTGATGCAAACAAAGGTGCAGCCCAGTTACCACAATCTCTGGAAAACACCTGGGCAGAGCAAAGCCACGTTTGTCCAAAGACTTGTCTTCATGTCACACCTCACTGCTAAATGCCTTATTGCTCCCTACAATGTTTGGGATTGAAGGAACTTTGAGCAGGAAGAAGAAAGCAGGTGGGGAAAGAGAGGAGGTGAGGACGGAAGCATACAGGATAACTGGAGGAGAATACTTAGCACTTCAGGCAGGTGCTCTTGTTCATTTGTCCTTCTGGCTCATGGGGTGCTCGAGGAGACAAAAGGAAATTTCCTGTGGAAGGGCTGAAAGACAGACCTTCTCACTGCATAGGATTAAGCCCCCCGGGATCGCTCCTCCAGAACACCTTGATGAGATTCAGATGAGAAGCTGGAATTTCTCTAATTGCACTTCCCATTCCCATGCCACCCACTGTGACTAAAATGAAACGCTGGGATGGGCAGTCCAGGACTGCCCAGGACTGGGGAAGCAGCTGCTGCAGCCCTGCTCCGTGAGAACCACTCACTACCAACAAGCACCGAGCTCTGTCAAACCACCTTTGTTGGCAGCACGCTGGGAGGGTGGAGGAGCCAGCAGAGCCCAGAACTGTGTCTGAGAAAGCACAGAGCACCCAAGTCCCTGGGATGCCACCCATTGTATGGAAATGCCAGCACTGGCCAGGAGAAAAACCACCTGTATAAATACCTTTCTAATTCTCAACCTCAGGGAAAAAAAAAAAGGACATTCAAAACATCTGAGAAACTTCTGGTTTCACAAAAGGGAAGCAGTTTGTGCCCTCTGCAGAGATCCTCACTCCTGACCCTGTTCTCTCCTGGCCCCAGGTGAAGAAGGAGATGGGAACAGTGTGCTCTGCTTCACCAACTCTTTCAAGGAACTCTGTTTCATGTTGTCTCTAATGCCCCCTTGCTGTGCTTACCACCTCTCTCTTCCTGCCCTGCCAGTTCCTTGATGTTCCTTCTCCCTGCCTCATTTTGTGTTCCCTTTCGCGGTTCTTCTTTTCAGGCCACCACACAATCACAGCCCAGCCCTAATGAGATTTCAAGGGAGCACCAGGCTGTGGAAAGCAGCTGGGAGAAACTAATCAGGTTACAGAAAAAGAGCAATTTCTCTCTGCCCGCCCCTGTTGGGTTCTGGGAGGGCAAAGCAGCTGGAGTGCAGTTGCAGAAGGGTTACCAGGCCAGTGATTCTCCTCTCCAGGCAGACATCCACACTTCAGAACAAGTGGGGAGGTCATTTGGCAGTCAGGTCACCAGCCCCTGGGCAAGCAGGACCTGCTGAGCTCTGCTGCTGTGGGCTGCTCACTTCCCATGGCACCTGGTGGGTGCAAAGGACTCTCCTCAAAACGAGGGATCGATATTCCCAGTCTTTTTTTTCCAGCTCCCAACTGTTTTGTACAGTCTCTGCCTACTGAAGATGCCTCCTTTTGAGACTCAACCACTCGACCTTCCCCAGCTCCCCTCGATGACTTTGGAACATTGTTTGGGAAGTGGTGAAGAAGATAAAGGCTCAGTTTTCTGCACAGTGGTGTGAGAAATACACTGGCAGAGCTTGCATATCCCAGAATCACACACAGAAAGAAACCAAACAATTTCTGCTCTTCAGCTTAGTCCAAAGTTCCTGGGAGCTGGGCAGCACATCTTTAACTGCTCCTCACCAAATTCCAGCACTTGGGCTTGGCTTTGGGTTTTTGTGAGAGCAACAATGCCGAGGTGTTTTCATCCCTCCTCTTGCTGATCCAGGGAGAGGAACCAGGGTCCATTGTGCCTTCTCACAAGGTGCAGATTCGTGTGACAAACTAAGGCTGCAAGCCCTGGACATGCCAGATCGTGGAAGGAAATGTTTTATCTTGAATGTTACAGGTCTCTCTGCCTTCAGCTTTTGTTTTCAAAAGCCAAATGAAGAGAAGATCAGCCAGTTGTCATCTTAACTTCGCCCCTGTGGCTGTAGGAACAACCAACCCAACTCCCTCAAGTTTTTCCCACTCCTCTACCCGGCTGCTCTGCTTCCTCTCCTTGCCTTTATAACACTACTGAGGTGGCTTTGGGTGGCTGTGGAAAAGAATGACAGACTGAGGGCCACAGGTCTGGTGTGGGAGGCACCACAGGTGGCAAAGCTGGAGGGAGAGAGAAGCTGATGGAGGGGAACTGTCAGAAACAAAGCTCCCAACATTTGGAGGATCCCTGCTCTGACCTCCCCTGTTCCCCAGCCACATGGAGACAAGGTGTTCCCCCGCCCACGCTCCCCAGTGTTTTGGTTCACACCTCCCACGTGCATCTGCCTGGGGGGAGCCTTTACCACCACCTGCAATTCCCCTGTTGAGCAAAGCTGATCAGGTGGTTGGAGCCACTCCTGGCCAACTGCAGGTCAGGGAACAAGCACACAAATCCTCACCACGAGGTGCTCTGGACGTGGAGATGGACAGACAAGGCTTGTGCCAGGGTCCCCAGCCATCATGCCCCCTTCTTCCCCCACCCACCGTGCCCCAAGCAGCCAGCATGACCCCTCTGGGGCTTTGAAAAACTGGGAACTGGGAATTGGGAGTTGGTGGGGTGGTCAGCAGCGCTGGTGTGAAATGGCTGCAGTGTCCAGCTGCCCACTCACTGACCATAAGACCGTATCTCCTACAAAGGACACCAAGCTGGAGCCACCGAGGCACCAAGGCAGCGTGTGGAGGAGATGTGAGGAGAAGCAAAGCCACAGGAAGGCTCCCGCTGGCTGCTCGCTTCCAATTTGTACCACGGGCAATTAAATCCTTCCTGTGCATGGAGATGGGATGCAATAATCTGAATTTTCTGCCTTTAGCACCGAGGCATGAAGAGGTCCTTGAAGCATATTGATTGTGGTCACCCACAACCACTGAATTCTGAGAAATGGTCTCCATTTTGTAGCACATTTATAGCAGGCAGATTTCACAGCAGCCTTTTAAGGGAAATGGTAGGATGGCTTCATCTGGGAATGCAGGAAATAAATAGAACTGATTTCTACTGGGGAAAAAAAAAAAGTTTTGCTCAAATTAAAATTGTCAAACCCTAAAATGAATTACCTCAACCTTATAATTTCATTCAAAACCTTATTTTTCTTCAGGAAGCTAACAAAATATTTCATTTTACCCTTATCTAGTTGATGCACTTCATTTTGACGTTTATTTCCAAATACTCATTTTCTTGCTCTACTTATACAGGACAGAATCTATCACCATATGAAGAGCAAATCAAAACAATCTGATGAAACTAAATGTAAATGTTTTGATTGTCCCTGAACCCATTTCTCCTCAGAAATGCTGAAGAATTCTGGCTATTTGTCCCAAGTGGGAGGGGAGAATGAGCCTACCTCCCCTATGATGCTGCTGTTTGCCCTACACCAGAAATCTTGGCCTCAAACCCTGGCCTCTGACCAGCTCTTTGACTTGGTTCTCACACACCTGAAATATCCCATCCTCTCCTGCAGAGACATCTAAAGCCTTCAGTCCAGATAAATCAACTCTGCCTTAAAAATAATTCAGCCCACCAAGTGACAACTATTGGTACAGCTCAGAGTCAATATATCTTTCAAATTTGACACAGCAGCGCTCTCCCTTTGACTTGGAAGAGTCGATTTAATGAGGGTCAGAGCACAGAGCAGTACCTGGATCACACACAGGCCTCCTGGCCTGTCCATGAGCACACACTGGGAATCCTCAGGGCAGCTCCTTTGGGTGATTGTGGTGGAACCAGCCGTGCTTTGCATCCCCACCATCCAGCAATGCAGCCTCTGGATCACAGCAAAGCCTCTTTTAATGCCCTGCCAAACTGAGAGCCACCAGCCAGGGTGGCCAGGGCAGAGACATCCCTCCAGCCTGGGCCAGACCCCGGTAAGGAGAGTCCCCTGGTCAATGGAAAAGTGTCACTGTGACCCTTCAACAAGCAGGAAGCCCCACTGCTGGCTCTGGAAAGGGGGACCAGGTGCAGCTGCTGTGATCTCAGCCTGTAGGAAAGGTTTTCTGCGGGTAGAGGTGAGGAATTAATGCTCTCAGGTCAGGTACAGCAAGCACAGCGGTGGCTTGGGAAGCACCTACTGGAAGCATCCTTCCCAGGCTGCCTGCAAAGGTTCAGGGCGAACAAACCCCATCTGCATTCAGCCCAGCTGAAGAAATTCGAGTTTTCTCCAAAGGCTGGCACAAAATGAATGAGGGATTGAGTCATTCCTGACAGCAGAAGGGAGGAAATGGGATCCGTGAAGGAATTTACAAGAGCCGCTTACTTCATTATGGGTGTTGATTTATCCCGTGTTGCCCGAGGGCCAGAGGCTGCCTGAGCTGTGGGCAGCAGGAGGCACCTGTGTGCCAGGACTGATGCTGCAGTTTAAGAAACCTTTAAGCACAGCCACATTCCCCATTTAGCACCAGGCTGCGAGCACAGATGTTAATTAACTTTAGGGCTTTGCTCTCCAGAAATGCCTCTGAGGAAAAGCACTTCCCCTGCCCCCAGGAGGCCACTGTCCAGATTTTCGTATTTTATTTAGCTCCAAATTTCAGATGCAAACCTCCAGCTTTTCACTCGTCTTCCCTGATAACAGACTCCTTGAGTTTTCTGCACAGCCTGTAAATAAAATACCAACATGGATGTCACACAGAAAATATCTGGAGGGGATTAGTGTATGTTCTGGATAATAAAAGGAGCTTGCTGAATTATTCATAGTGAATAAATCAGCTCTTTTCCCTTTTGGAAGCCAACTTTGACACTTCCGGAAGCTCTTGGGACATGTTTAGGATGGGAGCAACTTATTTATTTCATTAGACCTCCTGTTGCAGCCCATGGTTTGTCCCACAAGTCACACGTGATTGCTGCCATTCCTCAGTGGCCTCGTGGGGGTTTTTTTTTAAGGAAGGACAAACTTTTTATAAGGAGAGCTGCTGCCCTTCCTGTACCTGACCTCAGTGCTGTGTGAACACCAGCGTGGGGGACAATGACCGCTCCTGAACATCAAGGAATCAGGAGATGTGAGCGCTCTCCAAGCACACGAGTGTTTGTGAAGACGTAATAAATGCGGCACCGGCTCCGGCAGCACCGAGCCATCACTCAGGCATGGAAAATAACAGCCAGAAAAAGCACTGGGGCCGTTAGTGAGCAATCCCCATTTCCCAGCACTTTAAATTTCTGTGATATACGTCGTTCTCAGGGACCAAAGCCCGACCTAGCCCATTACATGAGTGTGTCCTGCGGAACCTCGCCGGATTTATGCTGATGACCAACTCTCGCTGCACACCGGGCAGGCCAAGGAGAGTGTGCAATCCTTGGCAGAGCACTGCAGTGTGCTTTAGGCATTGCAATCCACCCTAAAGTGGGTGCATCTGGCCTGTTGCCTCCCAGACAGATGATTTGTGAAGGATTTTTAAGTCCTTTCAGTTGAGAAGTGCTGTGCAACTGCTGGAGTCTATTATTATCAGGAGAGGAGGGGGGAGGTAGCAAATTTCCTTTACCTATAGGCTTATCTTGTGCTCCAGAGGAACATAGTCAAGCATTTTAAACAGCGTGCCATTTTCAATTCATTTCCTTCCTACTTATTCCGAAGCAGCCAAAGCTAAGTATAATCAAGACTTAAGTGTTCCTCAGAGCCAGACAATTATTCCTGGTCTTGGTTTCCCCGTCTATTAGGAAGGAACGAAGGAATTAACCCAAGCCTTGCAGCGGGACAGCGGGGCCGTAACCCAGGGCTGCCACAAGCTGCTTTCCAACCCAGCACAGCCACCCCTGCTCGGGATGTGGCTCCTCTTCCCCAGCCTCAGCTTCCCCAGGGCTCTCTGCAAGGGTGGCTGAGCCCTGGATGGCTCCTGTAGAGCCCTGCGCCCCTC
Organism: Edolisoma coerulescens; assembly: GCA_013397115.1. NCBI lineage: Eukaryota > Metazoa > Chordata > Aves > Passeriformes > Campephagidae > Edolisoma > Edolisoma coerulescens. The sequence goes on from VWZW01003297.1 coordinate 93,453, forward strand.
TCGGGGGTCTCTGCCCCTGCTGCTGGGGTAGCTCAGCCATGCACAAGCAGCTGCTGCCTCTCTGCGCTCTCTGATAAGGCGGCATCGGCGGGGATTTCACTCCAAGATCCTGCAGCTCAGCCAGCCGCAGCTCCGAGTGCCGAGAAGAAATCCTCAGAGGAGGGCTTTGCAGACACCCACCGCCTCCCTGCCCCGCTCAGCCATCTCCCCACGAGCGCAGATGGAGTGCCCGAGGTCCCCAAGCTCTCTTTGTCGCATCAGCCCCCTTGCTAACCACCACCCCTTTGTCAGCTTTAACTTTGAAAGCCAAGCCTCCCTCCCTGCCTCCTCGGGATTAGCATGAAAGAAGTCAGTGGGGAGTTCTCTTCATTCATGCTGGGCTTATAGTTCTAAATTATAAAGTGTGTCAAATGAGGATTTAATTTATATTTAACGAGACAATGTTTGTAAATTAATTATTCATCAGCTGATAACGAATAAACATTTCCCTCTTCCCTCCCTCCCCCTTTTCTTTTTTCCCGGTGTTTTCACAAATGCACCATACATGCAAATCTATTAAACGTTTTCTGCAGTACTACAGATGTGGGAAAATATGTTCTTCACCCTCAATTTCGTGAGTGTGTTGCATGGTAACTAATGTAGCCAAGCAGAGCATTATGAATTTAATAGCGTGCAGCATCTCCTTCCTAGAGAGGGAAAGGGGAAATGAATAGTCAACACTTGTATTTGGACATATCACCCTCTTCAGATTCCAGCCCCCCACTCACAGGCAGAGATAAGAAAACAATTTGCTGTAACAATTGAGATAGGGGCTTAGAAATCCCGCTGGAAACCACAGGCAGTTCCAAGACAGCAGAATCTGGCCCCTGGTGAATGATGGAGGCCAATTTTGCACTTTCCATCTTTATTATCATTAAGTAATGAGATTGAGCTGGTGTACAACACCAGCAGAAGAGCTGTCATCCTGTTTTGCTACAAAATTTGGCACGCAAGGGCATCTCCTCACACACAGCAAACAGAGGAGCGCTCAGCACACCCAAACCAGCCCTTGCTGCAGTGCCTCTGATCCCAGACACCTGAAGCAGGTAACCAAGGCAGGTCCCTGGATGACTGAAACATCTCCATTCACCTTTGTCAGGAGGATACCACAGTGTCTGGACCGTGCTCTCAGTCTTTGGCTCCTCGAGCCTCACGCTTGGTTTTGTGTAAGAAAGGAAGAAAAGGACGTTCAGCTCTGGCCTCTGGGAGGAATCTGAGAAGCTCTGGGCAAGACTTGCTCCATCCCCAAGCTAAGAAGAGAAGCGTTTCTCCCCCTCTCAGCCATGCTGTCCCTCATGGACACTTCAGGGACATCCTCAGGACTGAAAGACACTCAGCCCCCACAGCTGGCACCCGCTTTACTTCGACAGCATCATTTCCTGAGAGTTAAGCATCCCTAAAGGAAGGTGATCCAGAGCTCTAGGTGCCCTTGACACCAGTTAAAGCTATAATCTATAGCAATAAAGCCATTAAAAAACAAAACCAGGAGCAAATCCCTCCAGCAAACAACCAGTCAGTGAAAAATGTGAACCCGAAGTCTCCTCCCTCGCTCCACGCTGCCACAGCCCTCCCTGGCACCTCTTCCCACAAACATGCTTGGAGAACCAAGGTGGGTCTTTGCACCAGGCTGAGCTTCTGATAAGCCAAGGGCACCTCAACGCTGTGTTAATGGGAATCTAACTGGGCATCCAGCTCCAGGACACAGCTTGGAAAGCTGCAGCACTCTGGGTGAGAACTCATTCTGCTCCAGGGGCTGCTGGCCGGCACTCAGCGGCAGCCAGAGCTCTGGAGGGGCTCGTGGCCCAGTGCATCCTTCCCCTGATGGTGTAAACACAGCTTCCCACCACCCTGAGGAGCACCAAGTGCCCCAATCCCACCCAAAGATTCATGGGGTCGGGGAGGAAATCCCAGTCCATGCAGTGACTGGAGTAAACAGCTGTGGGACCTGATGGTGCCACTTTTCCCCCTCAGCCAAGCCCTGTCCCACGTCTCATCATCTCTCTTTCTGGTCACTGCCACATTTTGGCTTGGAGAGCACAGAGGGTCCTTTCCCCAGGGAGGAGAGAATGTAAAACCTGCTCAGCCACCTAAACGGGAAGCAAGACTGTCATTCTGGTGTACAAAAGATATCAGGAAATCACTTTACATTTCTTCCCGCTCCAAACCTGCCCACCTTCTGCTGACTCCTGAATGTTAATGTTATTTATGACAAGTGATTGATGAGGGAGACGCAGAATTCACACCCAGCACAGGGCATTTTCAAATCACCTATTCATTTTTAAGGACCGGAATCAGGTTTGTATCCTGACATGATTTATCATTTGGAGGCTGGGCAGCGGCTACGCAGGGCCAGCTTCCAATCCCTCACAGAGCACCAGCAGGATGAAGACAGCAGTGAGTCATTAACCCTTTGAGGGTGAGCAGAGGATCACAGGAGACCAGTACTCAAACCAGATTGCTGAAGTTGGAGCCTTCTACTCCAGCAGCATGTCAGGCCATCCTGCAGCCTTCAGCTGCACATTTATAGGCCACAGTGGTCCAAGATAACAGCCACAGTAGTGCTGCTGTATCTCTTGAAAGCAGAACTTGGTTTTTTGTCTTCCACACAGCCTATGTGAGAGAGAAATATTTGCGTAAGACGCTGTCATGGCAATGCACCTAAAAGAGATCAATGGGACATTTCCCCTCCAGTGGACCTTCCAGCCTGCACAAACCTCTCCATCTGTGGCAGAGCGAAATGTCACCATGGGCTCAAGAGAGATCTGGCTCTGAGACAAATTCGAGTTCCCCTCCCTCGGAAATGTGCATTTCCTCAGGTTGTGTGTGGGGGAAAAAGGCGAGATGAGGCACGTGGGATGGGCCCGGCAGCTGGGAGAGGGCAGAGGTTCTCAGGTTGGGACAAGCTGTGTTGACAGGGACAGAGTGGGAATGACGTGTCCCCAGCAAAGACCATCTATCATATGTTTGATGCCAGCCTGCCAGGGGCTGGCACGACCCACAGAATGGCTTAATTCACTGCATCAGCCTGGAAAAGCAAACAAACACAAAACAGCTGGAAGAAGCAGCCAAGTCTAGAGGTGACACAGTGGCAGCTTCGTCACTGCCCTTTTCTCTTGCTTCAGGAGACAACATAGCAGGACGCAGCCTCTCCCGTGAGCAGGGGGAAGTATTCAGGGTACAGAAAGCAGAAATAGGAGCTAGAGCTGGGTCTAGCTGCCCTCAGTACCTTTAATATCACCTCAGAATCTCACGGGAAAAGGTTTTAAAGTTCAAGGGCATCACAGGTTCAAGCTTAAGAAGTCACCTAAGGGAACAAGGAAGGAGAGAGATCCCTGGAGAGTCTACTTGGGGTGTCATATGGGGGTGTCTCCAGATCACAGGTGACTGTTGGGACCCCCTAGGGACCCCTGGACGGGCAGCACCAAGGCACTTCAGAGAGACAGCACGGCCAGTTGTGACTGATTCAACAAAACCCCTTGAAATTGTCCACACTGAGCAGTTTCCTCCCTGCCCGAGCAGCTCCTGGCCATGCCACTCCCACAAACAGCAATCCCTTCCTCAGGTGGGAAAGCTGCAGGTGGGTGGATCAGCCCCGTGGCAGCAGTTTCCCCAGCACAGCCCTGCAGACGTTGGCAATTCCAAGTGCCAGCTGCCTTCACACCCCTGTGTGCTGGGACCCCCGGGGGTGCTGTGCACTGGTGGAGCCCCATTTCATGAAGAGAAAAAGCTTCTGCTGACTCTTAGAAAGAGCAAAACACATGGGTTGAGCTCTCCCACGTGATTCCCTGGTCTCTAGTAAGGGCTGAGTTCACACAACAGCTTTTCCCCTCGGTGGGGGTGGCTGTTGTCATTGCCTGGCATCTTGTTTTCCCAAAAATACTGAAGATGCTGAAGGTGCCCGAAGCTCCTGTACCTGCAGCCATTTATGGCTGGTGTAAGCCCAGTAGATCCAAAATCCTGAAAGACTGGGATGGACATAGGTACGTTCTCACGTCCCCATCACCATGGCATAAGCTGTGTTTCTTAGGAAACCAGCCTAGCAGCAGCATCCCTGTTTAGGAGGAAAGATGAACTCTGGATGCAGACTGGATTTTAGAAACCACTCTCTGCTGCTACCACCTGCATGGCTCTGCAGGGCTCCCGTGACAGCAAGGGGAGCAGAGCTTCCAGCAGGGCTGGAAAAGGGGGAAGGAAACGGATGAGGGGGAAAGAGAAGGGGTGAGGATGTGCTCTGGGTTTTGTGTGGGTTTCTTGGCACATCCTTGGGCAGTGCAAAGCAGGTGGAACAACCAGCTATGACATTACCCTTGTGCTCTACCTGCAGGCACAGCACACCCAGCCCCTGCACTGCTGCTCTTGTGGCACTTTGGCTTCACAGCCACACACCCCCATGGGCTGGAGGGGCTCGTGCACGTGCTGGCAGCCAGGGGTGACATCCACGTGGCTCAGGCTGGGGTTCTTCTCCTCGAGACTGGGCACGCTGGAACAATGCAAGGAAATTTTGAGCCTCGAGGCCATCCCTGCTGGGCCTCCTGATGGTGCCCTCATCGTGCGAGCAAGTGCCCAGCCAGGTGTCCATCTGGTGCCTCGTGAGCAGGAGCTGCTTGGGGGCACATCCCCAGTGGTGGCCGGCCAGAAGGGCTGCTTCAAAATGCTCCTCGGAGTGGAACTGGTACTACAGCTACTGTACCATCCCTCCATCCCCAGAGGGGCTTGTTCCTTGGAAATGTTGTACTTTGGAAACTAAAAATAACGTGCCCATCCTGGGAACTTGCTTTTTTTTTTTTTTTTTTCAGTTTAAGGGGGCTGGGTTTCTTCCTGCTCTGTTTTGCATGGAGAGAAACAAAAAAAGCCAAATTGTCCTGGCTATACCTCACCTTTGTCCTCTCCACCCCACTGCCCAGTGGACTGGACAAGTCTTTCAAAACCTGACAGCAGCCAGGTTTATTCCTTGCTAGAAAAGAGAAAAAAGATGACTTTGCAGGGAAAATAATAATAATAATAATAATGATGGAAGTTTCCTGTGCGAAATACATAGTCAACAGTTGCTCTCCAGATCAAAGAGTGTCTCTGTTAAGTGTTTTCACTGCTGGGTCCTGCTGGGTCCTGAGGCATGAGGAGAAATTGTCACAGTGCTGGTGGCATCTCTCTAAGGTGCTATGTTATAACGAAGAAATGTTGGGCCTGAGGCCCCCCTGCTTTCCCCTTGCTCAGCATCACCACAGGCCAGGCCTGGGCACCCAAGTTCCACACTGCCATGGAAACCATCTCCAGGTACCTCTCCCAGTCCTCCCGGAACACGCTGCCCTGGTTCAACCCTGCCCCAAGTATCCTGGTGCCCACACACTTCCCAGGGAGGAGAGGGCAGAGCCACCAGGCAGAGGAGTCTGCCCACCCACTGCCAGCAGAGACCAAAGAGCACCATCACCCCACTCCTGAGCCCTCGAGCATGGAAGGGTTGCTGAGCTCACCGAGGGCACTTGCTCCTAACCAGGGATGGTGGTCAAGTCTTTCCAGCTCCAGCTCCCAGCAGGTCAGAGCACCTCTTCCCAAGGGAAAGGAAACCTCCTCTCATGCCAACACCACCTTCAGACCATGTCTAGCCAGCATGACAACCTGCCAGCAGCGCTGGGCCAGCCCCTGCCACGGGGAGGGGACACCGTGACCCTGCAGCCACGGGAGCACTCACCATCTGGATGACAGACACCGGCCCGATGCTGTTCACGTAGATATCCACATCAATGAACGTGGGCTTGACTGCAAAGACAGGGAAACAGGTCCCAATAAGCTGGGGCCAGGAGCATTTGTGGAGGGATGAAGACAAGGGAAACATCTGTGATGAGCGTGGCTCTATGGCAACAAAAATCCCAACTACAGCAGCCACCAAAGCATGGAAAGCACAAGGCACAGCCAGGCCAGGTCACCACCCGTGGCCACAGGGAGCTTCAGGGGACACTTACTGCCAATGTCAGGCCTCAGCTTGTTGTCATAGTTCTTGAGCAGCGAGTTGAGGATCTGCGTGGCATCAGTCTCCTGTGCCTTGGGGGTGAGGACCCAGGTTTTGTTGATGCTGAGGTAATCATAATCGTATTCCTCTGTGCTCTCACACCTGGAGAGGAGAGACAAAGGGCAGAGACATGGCTGTGGCAGCTCTCTGGCTCTGCCTGGCAGCAGGGGCACAGCTGTGTTTCAGAGATACCAAAGGAGGAGGATGCAGCACGGATAAAAGGCAGAGCAGAAGGAGCTCAGGGATCTCCTCTCAGCCACTCTGCTAAGAAGCCACAACTCACCTGGCACCTTTGCTCACTTCAGGGCCAGCAAACGTACAGGGACCTTGCCACCAGTGGGAAAGAGTAGCATGAGGTGCTACCTCCTCCTTAGCTCCCTTTGGAGACACACTGCTCATCCCCGAGGTGTGGGAGCCAGTCCCTGCTTTCCCTGCCTTCCTGCTCATCCCACTCCTGCTGCCAGCAGCTCCTGCCCCCAGAGCTGCCTGTTAACCCCAAATGCCTCCACTACTCTGCATGCTGACACCTGAAGCAGGCTTCCTCTGAGGAAGGAGACAGTGGTTTTGGGGAGCAAGGCATTTGCAATAAATGCATTTCAGAGAAAAGAGGTCCTAACACAACCATGCAGGCATCGTGCACGTCTGGAGTGCCAGGAACCCAGCCATCTGCCCTGCACGGATCCCTGGAAATTAAAGCCTTATGCAAACTCCTCTGCCTCCAGGCCAGGACCTGCCACAACCCATTCCCTGCACTCACCAACCCTTCCTCCCCAGCCTGTGGCGTGAGCTCCCGTTTAAAGCTGTCCTATCATCCCCATCTCCCAGTTCCAAGCCAGGCAAGGAAAGCTCGTATCCATCCTCCTTTGGACACGATCCACTTAGCAACAGCTTCTCTCACTGCCTTTCAAATCTGCCCTCTCTAAACCTTTCGCACTCCTCCCTTTTCCTAAAGGAGTTTTCCTAAACCGTCTAATTAGATTAGGTCCACATGGCCACCCGGGAAATTCTAACCACCTGCCGCTGCTCTGGGCGGCTCATTCACAGGGCTGTCCCCGGAATGACACAGCCATGTGTGGGAGAGGATGCCGAGCGCTCCCACCGCCGGCACACCCCCCTCGACGGCTGCCGTGTCAGCGTGTCACCTGCTCCAGCGACAGCAAGGGGCTCGCAGCGGGAGCTGCCACCTTGTTGACACTTCCCAGGTGCAGCCTCGCAGCTCCGAGGTGCAATCAGGCACCACGGATGCGCATCTCCCTCCGGCGCCCGGCGAGGCGCAGCCTGGCCGAGGCACTTGCAAGGGGCGAAAAAGCATTAAATCGACACGTTGCGGCCGATTTATCAGGCGCTCCTCTTTCAAAACCCCGGACAAATCTCGCTTTCACAATCGCTTTAAAACTCCTCGCATCTCCGCAGCTCTCGGGCGCCGGGACGCGTCCCCCGCCGAGGGCTGGGCTGCGCGCAGCTGGCTGCCTGCCGCCGCACATTAGGTGTTGGTACATCAGCTCATTGTTTCCTGTCTGCCTGCGCTGCACTTTCTAACGATGCTTAAGGAGTGTTAAGCAACGCTGTCAGGACGCGCTTCCCCACCCCGAGCAGCGCCAGCCAGCGCTCCCGCCGGGCTCCGGCCGTGGCGTTGCCTCCGGAGCGCAGCCGAGCAGGGAGCTCTGCATCACCCAGCAGCTGCGGGGGACACAGGGGACCACCCTGAGCCCATCCCAAAGCTGCCCGGAGATGAAATCGGGGGCTGGCCCCGCTCCTGCGAGAAGCGAGGAGGGACGCGTGCCCGCAGCGCAGCTCAGGGCAAGGGGAAGCAATCCTGACTGCTGTCCCTCGCTGCCGGTGCTTTGGGGGATGGAGGCTGCCTCTGGCAAAGTGGGAACAGCCACACCGAAACCTTTTCTCCGTGTTCCCTTGACCTTACCTGAAGTCACCTGCCCTGCCGGCACTGAACTCTGCACATCCCCCTGCCCTGCCAAAAATCCCGTTCCTCCAGGACGTAAGGCTACAGTAGAGTCTGAAACATCCCTTTGGGGGCTGAGCAAACCCTGGCTGCTTACTCTGCTCTCAGTCTTCTGGTTTCCTCCCGTTTAGTGTCACTGGTTAACACCACAAGGCTTGGGGTAGCATTTCCAGGGAGTCCCGTCCCTGTTACAGATGCAGGGACACTACCAAAAATATGCTTTTTGCTAATGCAGCTAATCCCAGTCGACTAAACCATACTAAGCCGTCTTAGCATAAGGAAGCCAGCTTTTGCTGGAGAAAATGTGCTTTTTCTGAGTGTCTGTGCACACACAAACACCCACCAGCCCTTGCTGGTCAAGACTGTGACTCTCATGCCACCCTATGCAAGCCCCTGCCTCCTCCCTGGTCTCTCTTCCCAGTGGCCCCACTTTAAATTGAGAAGGGAAGAGCCCGAGATCTACTGCAGAGGAGAGGTATTAAGGTGACATGTGCATCCCCCCTCCAGCTGCTAATGGAAATGTCACACTGCAGACCTGCAGAGATCCCCAGCGTGCTGTGAACACTCGCGGGCCTGGCGGCTCCATCTCCAGGCACACAGCGACTGGCTTGGTGACAGGGGACAGCCACTTCTCATATGTCTCTGTGCAGCCAGGGGGAAAGGCAGAGCCATGTTTCTCTCACCTCTGCCTGTTGAGACGCCAGAACACCCTCCTCAGAGCAGGGCTATGGGGCTGGGACACAGCCACAGCGTGGGCAGGAGGTGGGCAGGGGGGTGACAGCAGGGCAGAACTGGGGGCGTTGCAAGGAAATCCCTGGTCTTGACAGATGAGTTGGGGCCATGGCAGCTCCTGCTGGTGCGCAGAGCAGGAGGCTGGCACGGCAGGGAGGTGTCCTTTTGGATGTGCTCACAAATATGGATGAGGTTGGACAATCCTCCCTGGGCAACCCGTGGCGTTACAGCAGGACAGAGCCGTGCCTCGGCTCCCTAATTCCCCTTCCCTCCAGCAGACACCTGTTTGGCTGAGGCTTCCAAACACACACTGCTGGGGAAAGTCACCTGGAGAGCTGCTGGCTGGCTCCCTCCCCCAGTGCCCAAGCTGCCTGACAAGGTTTTCCCTTGGCAGGAGGAGGGGAAGAGCAACATGTGCCACGAGCCCTTGAAGACACTTCTGCTCCTTGCCTGGTGGGGCAGCTGGTGGTGCTTGAGTGGGATGCACACCCACTATTATTCACAGGCTGGTGGTGGCCCTGAGGCAGGAACCTCCCAGCACAGATGCAGATCCCGGGGCTGTATCCAGCCCTGCTGCAAACACAGCTGAAAGCCTTCCCTGCTCCCAAGGAAAAGAGAGCAGCAAAATGCAAGAGCAACATTTCCCTTGGTTGAAAAACACTGTGGTCAATTCTAATTACCACATGCTAATGTGTCCTTCTAGTCACCCATCCCGGTGCCTCCTAGGGTTGTAGGACGTTCAGGCAGATGACTCTAAACTAGAAGCAGGCAGAGGATTTAAGGAGAGGGGGCTCTAACTGCCCCCTACCCATTTCACATCTTCCTACCTCTGACAGCACACTCCATGAAACCCCAGTGGTCAAGTCTGCACAGTTTCAAGCGCCTGCCAAGGCCAGCATCTGGGGTGATGCCGTGCAGGGATCCTGCCTTCAGGGCTCAAAGCTGGGTGCCTTGGTCCCAGCCAAGGCAGTGCCCTGGGAAACGCTGGTGAATGAGGCTCTGTGCTGGGGGCACTGTCTGGGCAGTGCTGAATCACCTGGCACAAAGCACCAGGGAAAGGGTCTTGCTGCTTGTGCCGGGAGAAGAGCTCACACACGCAGCACCTGAGCAGAGCTCCTCACCCCAGCACCAACCATGAGGATCAGGGAACAGGAGATTCACCCTCCACAACTGCATCCAGGAAAAATGCAGTGAATGCAGAGCAAGACCCTGATACAACTTGCTCTTTTTCTCCTCTCACAGGATTCCTCTCCCGCTCCATCATGCTCACCCCGCAACCTCCACAGCCACCGCTCCTGGCAAAGCTGGGCTCAGGATAGAGGCAGATTTGAGGGAGTGAGCAGAAGAGAGGCCGGGCCAGCTATGGGGTGAACATTCCTGCTCAAGGGTATGTGAATACATGATTTAATTACTCCTCCGTGTGATCTTGCAGCTTACAACTCACCCTCTCAAAATGCAGGGCTCGTGGCAATGCGCTGCAGGGATGGTGGGGCACAGGAACTGGGACCAGCACGGATCCATCCCCGTCTCAGCCCTCCAATGCCCCCTGGCACCTGCAGGGATCTTCTGTCGGGAGGTTTTGTGTCAGGGCACAGGAGAGGCTGGGTGTCAGGGCACGAGCCGTGGGGCAGCTCTTGCTCCTCGACCCTGGCAAGGCCAAGCCACGGAGGACCATGGCAGGGATGAACTTTGTGCCCACCCCCGGGGTCGGGAAGCACTGGCAGGGCAGACCATTAGTAGCAGGATTCATGCTCCCTGTCCCTGACTGCATCTGTAATGGGATTTGATGGGCTTTAAGACGGCTTATTCTGCCAATTAGCTTCAGCCAGTAAAATCCCTCTTCCCCCAAACCCTGGGGGTAACAATCTGCTGACAACATGTTCTTTCCCCATCTAGCCATTAAACTCATCAGCGGGGCTGGGAATTGTAAAAAAAAAAAAAAAAAAAAAATTAAAAAAACCCCCCACAACTTGAAACCCCCTTGTGCGTGGGCCCTTTCGTCGCTGTTTACAGAGAAGCGCTACGAACGGCTGGCCCTGGGAAAGAACTGTCACCTGCCCGCCCCTGCCTCCGCTCGCACCGGGCTGGCACCGGGCTCCCCGCCGGCACCCAGAGCCGCGACCCGGGGCCAACCTGTAGAGCAAGGCAGGAGCCCGCGTTGCCCTCCCCCTGCCCGGCTGCCCGCCCTGCGGGGGCTTCGCGGGGCCAGGGGATGGAGTGCGGGGAAAGGGGACGCAAGCTCCTTCCCACCCAGCCCGACTCCACGTGGAAATGCCCCGCTGACGGATGGAGCTGCCCGCAGGTGCCGACCTCCCTCTGGTCCTGCTCCGGGCACCCCCGCAAGGGGCTCGGCCGCCGGCAGGATCAGCCAGCGAGGTGATGGCAGGGTGGAAAACGGGACGTCCTCTCCGTTCCGGCACGCGAAGGGGGAGCCCGGGGCGCAAAGGGCATGCGGGCACCCGGCGCT
>VWZW01003297.1:104685-219964 GCA_013397115.1 Edolisoma coerulescens
GCCCGCGCGGCCCCGCGCTCCGCGCCGCCGGCAGCGGACCGCAAAGTTGGGCATCTCTTCTCCGGTCGGCGGCGGGGAGGGGCTGGCAGCGGCTCCTACCTCCCCGCGCAGGGGCCGGCCTCCCCCGCAGCCCCGGGGCTGAGCGCCGGCGGGGGGGCGCGCCGAGAGGCACCCGCGCATCTGCCGGAGCCGCGCTGCCGGGGAGCGAGCATCGTCAGCTGGTGCGAGGAGCTCTCGCTCCCCCTCTGCGTAACAAGGCGTTTGATTTCTCTTAATACTCGCCTTTTTTTTTTTTTTTTTTTTTTTTTTTTTTTTATTAATNCTTTCTCCTTCCCATGCACAACAGTTGGGGTGTTTGTCTAAAAAAAGAAAGAGTGGGTAATTATTGCTAAATTACGCAAGGCGTCAGGCCCCGCTGGGCTGAGCTGCCAGCGAGATGCAGCCGGGAGAGGGTCCTTTCCCACCTGTTGGGGCTGCTGTCCCGCAAAAAGAGGCAGGAGGGTGCGTGGGGAGGAGCTGTGGGACAGCTGGGGATGGCGGGTGGGCTGTGGGCTCCCAGCCTGTCGCTCTCTGCCTTCACGGTTTGCCAGGCTGCACTCGGGCATTTCTTTACTCTGCCGCCATCCGACTGGCAAGCAGGAGTAACAGATTCCTTCTTGGTGAGCTTTGGGGGAGAGCTGCTCAGAACAAACTTCGTTAGACCTACATGAGGTACCAATAATTGTCGTCTAGTTACAGGCTGAGGTGCAGGAGCTGGTCCCCAGAGAGGCCTGGTCCTGCATCTCCCGGAGGTCTGGTAATCCTGATGGCCAGTCCAGCTCCTCTGGACTGGAGTGGGACCATCCCTGGTGCTGAGAGCTGACTCACTCACTCCTGGGCCTGTCACAGCTCTGCTCTCCATCTGCAGCGTGCTGGTTGCCTCATTTGTTCAGGGCAGGGAGATTCCCGTGCCCCAGGCACTGCCCCACAGCCAGGACCAGCCTCGGTGGCGATGGGGATGCTGCAGGAGCACAGGCAGGCAGTAACAGCAGCACACCTGGGTGGTTTTTCAAGGCTCTCTCCCTTGCTGATTGCTGCAATGATCACCTTAAGCCCTCGAGCGTGAGATCTGAGCGGCCCCAGAGCCACAAGAGCCAGCTGCAGGGCTCTGAGATGGCATTTCCCTGGAATGAAGCAGCTACAGATTGTGTTGCCTTTACTTCATGCAAAGAAGCCAGCTCTGGATGGCAGAGTTTACAGGAAGCACATGTCAGAAGAGTAAATAATGAATATCAAAGCAGCAGTGAAGGTGGAAAGAGCTCTTTAAGCTTCAAAGCAAGCCACTGGATCGTTCCAGAAGTTCTTCAGGGATCCAGATGAAGCTGAAGTTGGGAAAGGTGCAAGAATAGCTGCAGGGAAGATGTAGCTGTCAAGGATTCTGGTCATGAGCAGACCACAGAAAATCCAGGGGTTCATATATGTGCTCTCAGCTCCCCCTCAAGACGCAGGATGTGAAGTGGTATGTGGGGAAATTCACAGGACTGATTTCTTTTGACTACCCCGTTCTGCTGCCTGAGATCTGAGAGATCTGGGGAGGGCTGTGCTTGGAGCGCTGGGGATGGACTGGGAAATGTTGGGGAATCACAGCATCCCCTCAGGATGCTGTTTTGGGGACACCTTCCAGGCAGTTTTATGCACCAGGAGCTTCCAAGCAGCTCTCCTCTCTGGTCTCCTTCATTCACAGGGGTTTCATTTTGTGACTGCTGCTGAGTCTTTCCCTTCAACCAAGGATAAGAATGAAGCCTGTTGATGGAGTCGGAGAGCAAGGGCACTGCTTTTCAAGCAAACACCTTAATTATCAGCAGCACAGGCTTGGCTGGGGACATACCCATTTCAAATTCACGGTGAATGGCTCTGACCAGGAAAACCACCCTCAGTCCAAATGCTGAGGAGGACAAACTGTCCTGCACTTGTGTTTTGGGAGGAAGCAGGCCCTATTTTCCACTTTGAAGAGACATTTGTTTTGAGGTCTACTGTCATGGGATTCGAAACTTAAACAGGAGAGGCAATGTTTTATTCAAGATGTTTTTTATCCCTTCTGGTATTTCAGTTTAACTGGCAAACTAATAAAACCTATTATTTACAGAGTCCTCATGAGCCCAGAGCCTGGGGGGCCAAGCTGCCACAGCAAATGAGGGTTTGGTTGTGCAGTCCTCACTGCAGGATTTAGCTCTGGGAGACAAGGAGACAATTCCAGCCCTGGCCCAAGGATCCCAAATCTTGCAAGGATGGTAGTGCTCTCGGAGGGATGAGCCTGGGCACATCTGCAGCCCTTTCCAAACCCCTTTGTGCTCTCTCACAGTCCCTTTTTGGGGTGTGTGCTGCCTGCTCCTGCGCTGGGGGTGTGTTTGGGGCTCAGGCTGGAGCAGGGGGGAAGGCAGGAGGCAAAGCTCTGCTGCCTCTTGCCCCTGCAAAGGGCTGGGTACTCCTTGCCTCAGGAGACTGCTCTTCTTCCAGGCTGCATCAGAGGGAAAACTGATACAAGTGGAGAAAAGTATTATCCCAAGGTGTTCAGGAGCTCATTCCTAAGAAAGCTCAGGCTCTGGGCATTTGCACAATCTCCCTCAGACAGATACATCTTTCTTCAGAGTAGAGGAACTCCTGCAGCAGGACTCAGGACCCCAGGCAGAGACAGATCCCACTGGGGCTCTGCAGGAGCAGGTCAGGTTTGAGAGCACTGCTGGCGGAGCTGGGCACTCCAGGACAAGGAGCTGCCAGGGCATTTGCAGGCAGCAGTGCCAGGGCCGTGCAGCAGACTGCTCTGAAGGGCTGCACGGAGGTGAACCTGCCTTCCCCTCCTCCCTCACTCCCCACGTCACACGGCTGAGGACAGAGCACAGTTAGAGCCACTGTCCTTGATGCTCTCTGTCCTCCTGGTGATGCGCTGGTCCTTGGGCTGTCACTGAGCCAGAGCATCCCCTGGCAGCAGCGCAGGGTCTCGGGCCAAGCCCTCTCCCCGTGTGCCCGGGCAGAAGGCAGGGGCTGGTCGCTCTCCTGCAGCAGCACCCATGAGGATGAGCCCCCTGACAGACCTGGGTGAGAGCGGGGAAGAACAGCTGAGGAGAAGCTGGTTACAGGGTCCCTTTGCAAAACCTGGAGGATGAAAAACCCTGCATAAGGCTTGACCCTTTTCTCTGACTTGGGGCATGTCCTGAGCAGTAAAAACATTTGTTTACTCTGCCAGGGCATTTGTTCAACATAACCCAGGTTTTGTCTCTTTCAGGCTCGCCAGGCACAGCAGCAGATGCTGTATCTGGGCTCACATGACATCAAAAACAGCTTCAGCTGGGCTCTGCCTCCCCACCTTTATGGACAGCAATGATAGATGAAGCAGACAGGGCACAGTTTGGTTTTTAGGTGCTGGAGCGAACTTGCAGTGCTGACAGATTAAAAAAGTGTGTTTGGAGCCTGAACAAATGTGACGTGAGTATTTTCCAAGGAGAGTGAAGGGTGTGGGAGGACAGCCCAGGCCGTAGCAGGAGCTGGTGCAAGCTGTCCCGGGGGTGACGAGAGCGTTGACGGGAGCGAGAACTTTACCTTCATCCTCTGCTACTGAGTCAGGCCTGAAGGAGCCTCTACTTTCCTTCCATCGCAGGCAGTCCCTCTTCAAAATTAGTTTCTTGGTGGAAAGAGACCACCAAATGCTAGGTGATCTGATCCTGTGTGTCAGAAGAGTTCTTGCTGTCACCCTGGGGATGGGAAAGGTGCCATTTCCTGTGCTTTTATGGCTCTGCTTTCCTGAAACCCTCCCCAGCCCAGGGCTGAACATGTTACATTTCTCCTAGGGACTGAGATGTAAAAAGAGAAAATGTACATGGGAAAGGTTGGGTAGGGGAAGAGAATTGGCAGCATTTGACAACAAAGGGGGAAAATCTCAGCAAATTGAGCAGCAGGTGTTTCAATACTTTTTTCAAGTGGAATTTGCAGCTATGCCATCCATACATCTGATGTCCTGCATCCAGCACAGGACCATGAGCCAGTAGTTCAGACCCCAGAATAACTCCCATCCTTATTTTAAATACTGTGCAACTGCTGACACAAACTTTGGGGACGTGCAGCTGCAGGAACAGCAGCAGCTGCTCCTCTTCACTGTGGAAACGTGGCTGCTTCTGGATGGAGGTACACAGCTCCTCGTCACCCCATGCCACAATGGGTCAGGGAAGGGGAAAAGGAGCCAGGAAGGTCATGGATCTGACAAAAACTGTCATTGGGATGCAAACTGTGTTTGGCACAGTGATTCCTGCCAGGGTTGCTCAAGAGCTGGGAAAAACTTGGGGCTCTCCAGAGCACAGGCTGGGATTCAGAGCGGGGCCAGCATGTGGAAGGTGGTGCTGACCATCCAAACCCTGTGCCAGCAGTGACTCTGCCTGGCCCTTGCCCTGCTGCAGCCCTGAGGGCACAGCTGAGGCCACACCAGCACCTGCTGACCCCGCAGGATTTGGGAGAAGGAGAGAGGGAGGCACACTTGCCTTTTGTTGTTGATACCCGCAGGCATTTCTTCCCAGCGGCGCGGGGATTTCAATGCCTTCTCCCTACCCTGGCCCGGGAATGTTTATACACCAGTAAATAATGGGAACTGCTCATCTGTGTCCGAGTGTGGATGTGCAATTCCAGCCCTCTCACGGCGCTGAGCCGAGCCCTGCCCTCCGCTCTCCCCTCGCCCCAGCTCTGCCTGGCAGTTTGACATTTTGTCAGCCCGAGGATAGCGCAGGACTGTTGACAAGCAGAGGAAACAGGGGAAGGAGCTTTCCTTGCCGAGGCAGAGCACAGTCCCTCCTGTTGCAGGTGCTGCCTGGTCTGGGGTCCCAGGAGCTGTTTGGTGCTGTCTGTGATGGGACTGACTCTGAAGCTCTGTGACAGATGCCTGCAGCAAGCCCAGTTTTTCACGCCTCTTTCCTTCTTGGGAGCTGTTAGACATTTTCAAGACCTCTTTAATTTCCTCCCTCGTGAAGCTTCTGTGCAAAAGAGGGAAATGCCCTTCCCTCTCAAGTGCCTGAACTCGAGGGACACATTTTTGAGGGGCTGGTTTTTGTTCATTTTCCGGGAGGCAGTGCTTGGGACTGTGGCCCTGGGTGCCACCCCAACAGGGCTGCAGCAGCAAGAGCTCAGCAGGGAGGTGGCCAGCTGAGAACAGGCTTGGCAGACCCCCAGGCCCTTCGCCCATCCAGCGTGAGGGCCCCCCAGCACACCCAGCTCAGGGCAGGGGCAGCGCCTGCTCCTTCCCTGGAGCAGCTTGGCGGATCCTCTTGCACCCCTGCCCCAAAGCATCATTCGTGCAGGGGAAAGGGAGCACGTGCTGTTATCCACTCCCAGATGGGGGAACCAAAGGCACTGTCTCTCCTTGCACGCCCTCATGGCCCGGGCGGGACACAGCAGCACAGCTGAACCCCACAGCAGCCCTGAGAGCCCCCCACGGCCCTGCCATCAGGGTGTTGTCCCACTCCCACCCTGAGTGAGCAGAGCAGAGCTGCTCCCCAGCCCGGACCCCATCCAGCCGCTCTCCACTGCTGGCACTGCCGCTTGCACCCTTTCCCCCCACACCACGTCCGTGCTGCTCCTCAGCCCGTGCTCGCAGGAGTTTGTGGAGCAACGCCAGCCCTGCTCTGCTCCTCAGCTCTAGGATCCCCCGTGAAACACTGACCTAGATCAACCCTGAGCTGCACAGGGCTGTGCTGCTGGGGCTGCTGGGCACGGCGAGCCTCGCCCAGGTACCCCCGCTCTGGGATTTGGCTTTCACACCTCCTTGTGTGGAAATCCGGACCCCATCCACCAAGAGTCAGTGCTGCTGTGTCCAGAACCCACCTTCCCTGTCCCCTGTGGTTCTGCCCCCTCCATCCCAGCCCCTCTGCCGAAAGCAATCAGCGGCAGCTGAAGTGCAGAGGAGCAGACACCGCGAGCTGCCCTGCAGCTCCTGCGCTCCCAGAGCCATCGGAGCAGAAATGCCCGCACGCCGAGCGCCTCTCCAGGAGAGGGATGCTGGCACCGGGATCTGGCAATTGCCAGCACGTCAGGGAAGGAGAGATCGTCTCCTAATACTCTCTAAGCTCCAATCTTAATCTTGTTCATTGCTGTTAAGTCTCAGAGAAATCGGGCCGATGCGTTGAAAGGAGGCAAAATGAAAAGATTCAAGAGGAGGCTGAAGTCTCTTCAGAAAACTGAAGAGAAATAATCTTCAAAGGTTCCCACGAGCCTGTGCTCCCCAGCCTGCAAAAGCAGAACAGATAAACACTGAGCCTTGCTGGAGCTGTTTTTCAGTCTGGTATTTTCTAGGAGGAGACAGAAGTGTTAAGGCTGGAAAATCAGAGAGCAGTCATGGGATCTCCGCACACAGGGTTTGACCCCTTCCCTTGGGCCCCATCCCTGAGGTCTCTGCTGCCTGGCAGGCTCAGATCCCCAGGGCAGAGCCTGGTTCCCATTTCCCCATGGGGGTGAGGGCCAGACCGAGCAGCAGCAGCAGCACAGGAGGGGCTGGGTGCTTTCCCCTGCCCCACCTGCGAGGGTGATCCAGCCAGGTGGGAACACCTGCAAAGAAACTACCTCTGTTGGGGGGATGGGAGGAGCTGCCATGGCTGATTGTCCATGCCTAGGTCCAGGGAGAGCGTTTGCTGCCCATCCTCAGGCCAAAGAGCCAGGGCAGCACAGCTCCTTGCTCCCACCAGCCCTTCACATCCCATTGCCTTGCAGTGTCCCTGAAGTCCCATGCCAGCACCCTCCCATCCCCAAACAAGGGGTGTCCATGGAGGGGTCTCCCCTCTCCCTGTGTCCTCCCCTAAGGCCTGGGAGGTTCCTACAGCAGGAGCTGCTTTCAGACTCTGCACTTGTCACTGCTGGCCAAGCTGCTGCTGCTGAATCCCTTCCTCCAAACTCACTTTTAGCCTCCCCAACAGCCCAAGGCGACACGTGCTGTCATTCAGAAAGGCCCTGCTGTGAAAGGTGCTGCCTTTCCACCTTGCAAAAAATGCTGGTGTTTGGAGGAGGCCAAGGATCATCCCTGGCATGCTCCAAATGCCCCCCAAGTGCAGAAAACGGGGCACACACCCCTCTGTCCCACACGCTGCAGAGGGACGTGCCCGGCCCCGCGGGTTTGCACTGCACAGATGGAGATGAGCTGAGCCAGATCCTGTCTGTGCAAGCAGGGTGGGGTCTAAAGAAGGTCCTGCAGGCTGGGGGAGAGTTTATCTGCAGGCTCCTGGCCAGAGCCTGTGTCAGGGAGGCAGAGCGCTGACTCCCCAGGCAGCTCTGCCAGCTCCAGCCTTTGCAGCAAATTTTGCCTTTGTCATTGCCCATGTGCTCGGTGGACAGGGGACTCCTGTCTTCCAGGAGGCTCTTAGAAAATGCCTTTCAACTGCAGCAAAATTCACCCTCTTCTCTTTCTCCCCCCCCCCCAAAAAAAGAGGAGTAAGCCATAATTACACCCATGCAGCTCTCCACACTGCTTCACCCCCTCTCAGAAAGGCACCCGCATCTACAGAGTGGATATGTTGCTTAAAAGGCCCCTAAAACGAATAGATCAAGAGAAATCTTCCATACCCCTGCAGCAAGGGTGAAGTGCTTTTTAATTAAGGACAAAGACATGCAAATGTCCTGAATCATCACAAGCAAATAGCAAAATAGCACCTGTCAGAATATTAAAAAACAAGCACTCAGCGTTCCCTTGTGATCAGCTTGAAGGAGGCCTTGAGTTAAAAAAAAAAAAAAAAATTCCACTGAGAGTTGAAAAACGTAACAGACTGGGAGTGAGCAAAGAATATGGCTCAAAAAACCCCAGGTGGGGATGACTTGATGGTGATTTTGGCTGGTGAATATGTTAGGGTGACTGACAGGAGGGTCTGGACCATCCCCAGCCCCAGTACAGCCTGTGCTAGACCCACTGGGAGGCCGAGATGGGTGACACTGGGCACTGCTGCCCTGCCCATCATCAGCCAAGCCCTTTTTCTCCCAGGTGCCAGGTCCCTGCAACCACCCCTCAAAATCTGTAATTACGAGCACTCAAATAACCCCAGTCAGCTGGGAAAACACAGCTTAATGCATTGTGAAGTGCTTGCTGGAGGAGCAGCCTCGGGGTCTGCTCCACCGCGATCCCCTCGCCCCTGTCAGACCTGCCCGGGCTGAAGGAGGGGGATTTCAGCCTCTGTGGGTAATGAAGGTGACAGGCTGCTGCATCCCAGAGCCCTGTGACAGCCCCCCACGAGCCGCTCTCCTCGTGTGCGTTTGTTTGTGTGGCAGCCCAGGAGCGCGCGGGAAGAGCCCGGGATGTGCCCAGAGCCTTTATTGTTTATTATTAGGATTGATTACAGGGGAAACTGGCTGGAATGGGAGCCTGAGTGCCAGGGCTGCTTGGGAGAGCAGGCAGGTGCTCTCAGGCTGATCAGGGCAGGAAATCATTCTCCTGGAACAGGGGTAAACAGGGAGGTTGGAGGAATTCTTTTGTGTTTTGGGCGTTTTTATCGCTATCATTGCTGGCTTTTCCCTAACCCCACGCGTGTTCAGGTTAAAAACCCAGCTGTGGGAGGACATGGTGCTGTGAGGAGCACCCCACACCAGCAGCCTCCCCTCTGGCCTCCAGCTGCTTGGCTGCACCCCAAAGCAGTGGCCTTGAGCAGCCCTTGGCTTGGTGACACAGCTGAGGCCACCGCTGTCCCCAGGGCTGTGCCAGAGCCAGGAGGGAGGAGGAGTGGGAACAGCAATGAAAGGAGCAAGTGTTGGGAAGGACAGGGAGAGCCAGCACAGCCCAGCAGCAGTGACAAAGGGGCTGTGAAGGGAAGGCAGAGTGAAAGGGAAATGCCTGGAATAATAAGTGACGGACGGATGCCTTTGAAGGGGACTCGGATATCTCGGGTCTCCCGCCTGACCTACTTAAAACGGGCATAATCTGATGAAGGAGCAACCTCCAGCTCTAAATATAAACTTGGCTCCTCTTGATTTGAATTCCTTCCCTCTGCCACCCAGGGGTGGGGCTGTGGCTGGCAGCTGGAGGCACCCTGTGAGTTCCACGAGGCCCGGGCACCTTTTCTGGCAAGAAGGAGCCGTGAGGCACCGGCACAGAGCCCAGAGGGTGGCACAGCGTTGGCACTGGCATCGTGAGTTCTTCCAGGTTATGAACAGCAGCAGAACTGCCCATGGGGAGTGGCAGGAGGTGCAACCAAAAAATAAAAAAAGCCCTGCACATCAGGACCCAGAAGGCAGGGGACCTTCATTAGCTCCTCGTACGCACACGATTTGCGAGCAAAGATTTTTCATTTCAAATGAAGCGCAAATCTGGTGCACAACAGAGTCCTCAGGCAGCAAATTAATTGGCAAATATAGGCAGAATTTGGCAATTAGTTTAAATGAGAAGGAAAACAAACAAAACCACAGTCCAAGCAAAAGCAGCTGCAATCAAAGCACTTTATTTCAACCTGTTTTGAAATAAAATGTTTTGCTTAAGAATGACAAAATGTTTCATCGATCCGTGTTCTAAATTAAATGTTTCAAGTTCTTCCACTTCAGCACACCATTGTTCATCTAAAACCTGGCTTTCTTTAAATAAAAGAGTAGAAAAAGAACCACTGTTTTGGTTTGAACAACATACTGAAATGACAAGATGAATTTTTTTCATTTTTCCTCTTTCACTGGAAAGCCATATTAAAAAAAAATAATAAAAAATTTGATTCAATATGAACCAAATTTAATCCATTCCTCACTTTGCTCCAAAGCAATTTTCCTATCTGCAGTGTGTATTGCAGGATACACCTGGGGCTTCTGGGGCTTCCAGGTCTTCCCATTGCCATGCAGGGAGCAAGGTGGGTTTGGTGGGAATTCCCAGCAGATCACAGCAGGATTCAATCTGGTTTTATCAAGGGCTTTCATCAAGACCTTACAGCTCCCCAAGGACATAAAATTTCCAGCTCATAGACTCTGAGACTGAATTAGCTGTTTAGGAACCTTCGTATGCTTTATTCAACTTCCTTGCTAAATGGCAAAAATGTACGTGGGATTAGGAAGGGAAAACAATTAAGTTAAAAACAAAGTCATTACAGAAAGCCAGCGAGTCTCTCAGTACCCCCATCAGAAGGAGATGAGTTTTCTCCCTTTGTGGAGATAGGGCCTGTTAATTTTCTTGGCAGGATCTCCCATGTTAAAGCAACAAGGCAAATGTTTACTTTGACTTCTCAACAGTGTTCGTGAACCCTGGGCGGGCTGAAAAATAAAAAGAGAGAGAAAAATTCTCTTAATCTGAAACGCTCCACATGTTAATTTTTGCAAAGCTCAGATTTAGGGTCAAATTCGAGCTGACAGAGTCTCCTTGAAGTAGGAGGAGGGGCAGGAGATAATATTGGGCGAAGAGAAGAGAAGGATGAGACAGGCAAAGTGGATTTTTGATATTTTTTTTAAGCTTGCAGGGAGATACTAAGCCCAATAATCAGACAAGAAAGGCAACGAGCAGCTATCAAAGCAGCAGCCGTTTTAAGAGCTGTGCTCATCTGAAAGCGACTCTCGGTTCTTGCGAGAGCTGCCGCCTCAACAGCTGTCCCAATTAGAGCCAGCCGGAAATTTCCCAATAAACCCACGGTTTTGTCAGGAAAATAATTCGCTGAGTCTGAAACGCTCCGAGTTGGCTGAACTTTTGTTGAATGGGAAAAGCAGGGCTCCAACTGGGTCCGGTGCTCAGCTGCCAGGTTTGCGCTCCGAGCGGCAGCGCTGACGGAAAAGTCAATTTTGCTGAGCAGCTGCAGGCACCAGGAAGCGCCTGCTTGCCATAATTTGTGTTTGGGATTTGGTTGGAGTTGGGAAGGGAGGGGGGTAAAAAGAAAAAAAAAAAAAAAAAGAAAAGATAAAAAGGCAACTGAGTTCCTTATAAATTTGAGCTCGAGCCAGCCGAGTTTGCTCATGCCACGATCCCATATGCCTGACCCGATTTAGGATCTTGGCGGCTGGATCTGCGAGGGAGGAAATAAATCAACCCCGGGGTGCTGTGGAGAGGCCAGTGCTGGAAGTGGCAGTGCTCCTGACATCCCTCTGCCAGGGCAGGCAGCTCGTGGCTGTGCCCATGGCTGCGTGACAACGAGGGCACTGGGTCTCCTGGGGTCTCTCCTTCCCTCACAGAAACATCCTGATGCCTCCTTCCTTCTCCTGGCTTTCGCTTGGTTTTGTTTTTCAATTCTGGCAAAAGCAGGAGCTACAGTTACTTGGGTTTTTTTCCAGCTACGTCTTTGAAAACTGATGTGTTGCCACTGGATGCATCATCAGGTTTTTTAGGGTTTTTTCAGCTGTTTCACTGCATCAGAAACTTATTAAAAGAAGGAAAAAAGTCAACAAGACTTAGTCTAGCAGGGTCTGTGCAACACTTCTCATGGACAGATTTTAGCTACCCATATTTAAATTACAGTAAAAAAGAAAAAGTTACCACGCAGGACAACAACCCAGGCTCCCCTCAGCCACCTTCCAAGGGGCTGTGAGGCTCCAAGGCAGCTGCCAAGGCCAGAAGAGTCCCTGAATCAAACTGGAACTGTGTTTGCAGGAGGGAAAAAAAAAGCTGTTAATGCTCTGTGTGACTCCTGACCAGCAGGGAAAAGCCTTTCTGTGAGTGGGGATGATTAATTACTAATGATAATTAACCTACAAAAACAGTGGCACTCAGAAACTGGAGCAAAGGCACACATCCCATCGTGTGCAGCTCTGAATGAAAACAGAGCCTCTGCCCCAGAGGGATTTCTTTTTAAAAAATGCCTAGAAATGATGAGTGACATAACTGGAGCTTTTCCTCATCGGAGCGCTCCCCAGGGCGGGCACAGAGCCCTGTGCAGGTACCACTCTCCCTTCCCATGCTGCTGCCTGTGCCTCCTGGAGGGGCTCTGCTGCTTCACCAGCCACCTCTGAGGGCATTCTTGGGGTTTCCTGTGCTCCAAGCCTACCCAAAACCAGGTGCTCCATGCCCAGTCCTACCTGGAGTCCATCCCTCCCTGGCCCTGTTGCCCTGCAGGAGCAACACCAACACTGCCCATCCTGCTGCCACTTCGCTCGACAGAGAAGCAGGGACATGGAGCTGCAGCTTGAATTCAGCCCCCTTTGGGTCCCTAAAGTGATGCTAAGGGCCCTCTGAAGCTAGGAGAAGAAAAAAAAAATAAGCATCTGCCACATTCTTCATCTCATCTCGCAAGCTGTGAGATCCCACCCCTCTCACTGCCTCTCCCTGCTGACAGCCGTGCTTCCTACAGAGCAAATGGGCTTGAAACTCTGTGATCAAAGTCATTTGCATTGACTTCCATGGCCTGGTTTCCCTGCCTGGATTCCTGTCCCTGTAGCTGCTCTGCCCCTCTGAAGCAGGAGCACAGGTTTCTTGCCTTTTTGGGGTTTTGCTGCATCCCTGTTTCCTTGCCAGAGGAGGGAAGCCAGCGGTTGGTGCAGGTTCAGCAGCACCTGCACTGAGCGCTGGGGTTTGTCCCAGCCCCGTGGCAGAGCTGGATGTTTCCCCACACAATTTCCCAGCCAGTTTCCCCTCTCTGCTCCCTCCCAGGTGACCCTGGCAGCTCACCCATCCCTGGGCTGTTCCCCACCAGGCAGGACTCACTCAGGAGCCCCTGCTCGTGCCCCCTTGGAACAGCTCAGGCAAAGAGCTCAGCCCCCAGTGGGCTGTGCCACGGGGCCAGGTGCCCCAGTGGGTGGCTGCTGGTGTCCCCAGCCCAGTCAATCCCCACAGGAGAGTCCTCTGTCCTGCTCACAAGAGGACTGGAGCAGCATCTTGCACTCTGGGAGAAAAGGAGGTCTCCATGGCAGCTAGGAGCAGCGCGAGCGCGACAGGAAAACTGTGCAAGAAACTTGATTTTTTTTTTCCCCCCCTTACAGACAAGGCTTCTATTTTTGACAAAAGGCCTTTTTGAGGTATGAAACCTCTTATGAAACTTCTCCCACATCAGTGCTTTACATAAACTATTTTGCTGTAGTTGTGTTATTCATTGCACGCATTTTACACCAGCGTGAACCAGTTTTTCCTCCAGAGAGCGGAAAGGAGAGCCTGGCTGTGGGGCAGGGCACCCTGGAAGCCAAACCCTCTGCAGGTCACCTCATCCAAGCCAAGCCCATCACAAACAGCATCCCGAACAAGTTAGACAAAGGAAAAAAGGATCCCACAGCACGAACAACAACTTCAGCCATGCAGGAGCAGAGTTTTAATGGGCCAGGAACATCCCACGGGTGCACCCCAAGTCGCAGCCTCTGCCAAGGCAAATGGCACTGACACGGTCCCACAGAGCCCGTGGTCTCACAAGGATTTACAGGGGGAAGAGTCCATTCACTGCCCTGGCCTCACAGATTGGGTATTTTTTTTCCTCTGAGCCTGAGATGTCAGGGCTGATAGCAGATAGTTTGTTTCACAGCGAATGTACAGTGATAGGTCAGGGGAACAAATGAAAATGCCACCTTTGAGGGGAATTAGATCATTAAAATGTCACAGTAGTGTCTTGGGAAGCCAACTGGAGATTCCAGCTACAGCTTCTTGTTCCCTGTGCTAGGAAAAATAAATAACACCTGCCAAGCGAGAGCAGGCCTTGGGTTTATAGAGATTACTACTTTTTGTGCCACCATTGTCTCACACAGCTCTGCCAGCACGAAAGTAATGATCTCATTTCACATTGACACCAAGTCTGATTTTGGGGAAGTAAAAGCTTTTCTCCAAACTTGGGCTAAAGGATAAACAGAGTGCTCTGGGAGCAGCAGCACAGAAGGGAAACCTCTGGACCACTCAGCCTCCCAGTACATCTAATAAACACTAAATTAATGACAGCGCCTTGACTCTGTGGGTTTTTCTGTTGCCCCCTCCACACTGCTATTTCTCACCATCCAGGTGCTCTAGAGATTTTCAGCCTCTCATCCCATCATGAGAAGCAGCATTTTCCATGGGGAAATATCATGGTCCGGGGCTGTTTGCAGCTCTGAACTGCCTTGATTGGAGCCTGCGGGGGATTTCTCAGTGCTCAGCTCCCCAGCTGTGCAATGGAAGGAATAATCCTTATCTCCAGCGTGTGCCCCCAGCACCAGGGAACTCTGCCCTGCTCTCATCAGCCATTGTCCTCCTCAGAAATTTCCTCCCCGAGTACGAAAGGCAGGAGGTCTGCACAGTAACAGCACCTTTTAGAAGAGGCCACAGCAGGCAAAGCCAGGTTCTTGCTGTGCCTCTTTCCCCATCTTCCCAGAGGACATGCTGAGGAAAGGGGCAGCTCCATGGACAGTTCCTCCCTTTCCAGAACCCTCCACCATCCACTCACCTCTCATGAGTTACCCTTGTCTATTTGCTTTCCCAGGCTCTCACTCCCCCCTCTCCCTTGGCAGGGCTGGGATTTGCTTCCCACAGCAGCTCAGGATGGAGAAGTGGAGCCAAAAAAGCCTTTGCTGTCAGGTTCCCTTATCTGGGCAGCCAGTCACAGGACAGCTGATGGCAGCAGCCACCACCACTCCCAGCTCTCTGCCTTTCTCTCCTTCCTCTGCTGAGCACCTGCTGCATCGCCAGCCAAACCTCCCAAAACCCAGAGCCCTCCAGCCCTCGCAGGAGCGACCCCCTCAGCTCTGCCCCTGCACTGTGCCTCAGTGCCTAATAGCTTAATAGTTTTCCAAACACTTAATTTATCTCCTGCCACCATTCAGGCCTTTGTTCCACAGGGATAAAGCAGAGCAAGGACAGGGAGAGCAGCAGGCACCAAGGGGCAGGGGACAGCTCCCCTGGAAAGCCAAAGCTCCGTGGGTTTGTGTTTGTCAACAGCAGCCTGGTCCAGGCAAGATAATAACCACAAATGCCAGGGCTGGGGTGCACGGGGTGAGGAGGGAGCAGCTATTGTGGCTGCCTGAATGGTCTGGCTGCTGGCAGAGCAAAGCCTTTTGTCCACTGATTTTTTCTTCCTCGCACATTTGGTTACCTTTTGTGTTTTCCCCCCTCTCTCTCTCTCCCCCCAACATCAAATTACTGCAGTTGGAGGAGATTTCCAGAACTTCAGGCACGGCCAGGAAAGTGCAAGTCCAAGCAAGGGCTTTGCTGATCTGAACCCCCACTTCTAGCAAGGGACCCCTGCTCTGGGGTCTGACTGTGTTTGTTGAATTTTTAGCTCTTTGCCTGATACTTTTGATGAGCCATTTTCAGCCTGTCGGGCACAAATTAACCATGGGGTTCATCTGCCTCCAAAGTGATCTCTGTGCCACAGAGTGAGCCAGCCAAGCCTCAGCCAGACCTTTGCTGTCTTGGATGGGATGATTTTTTAATCAGAAGAATCACAGATGGCAAATAAATGAAAAGCTTCCCAAAAAAAACCCCCCCAAATTAATATTTATTTATGCTAAAATTCACTGTCCCTTTTGTTTACAACATATTCATGCATCAGGAGGGTTGTGATTGTTTTGATTTCCCCCGTCCAGCTCCAGCCGTGAGCACAGGAAACAAGCTGGGAAGATTTGGAGCCACGCCACACAAGCAGGTTCGAGGCAGGGAGACACCTGAGAACCAGAACATGTTCACAACTGGGGCTTTGATTCTCTAATCCTCCCGGTGCTCACATGCAGGGGAGAGAAGGGATTGTTTAACTTTGAAACTCCAAAATGGCCTTGGTGCCCACAAAGGTTTTAGAGAGAGCTTGCGGCACAGCAGGAGCCAGGGATTAAGCTCTAAATCCATGTTTTGTCCCTGAAAAGCTGTGCTGATCACTAATAAAGTGAACTCTGCTCGCAGGAAATATTTATCTACATCTTTAGAACCCCCTGCATGGGAGTTGGGCATGACTGGCAGGCAGCAGCCGGGAGCAGGGCAATGGAAGTCCTTCAGCCTGAGCTTGGAGTGCCCTGGCTGAGCAGAACAAGGGCAAAGAGAGGGGGAAAAAGCCTCATTAGAGCTGTGACAGCATCATCACAGCCCCAGCAGAGCAGGGGAGCAGGGTCAGGGCAGAGGGACAGCCCCTCCAGGCACTGCCACTGCCCCCACAGAGCTCTCATCTGTCCCCCAGTGACACAAACCTCACCAATTCCCTTTCAGCAGGCTCCTACAAAACACAGAGCTTCCCAAACCCGGCTCTGATCTCCTGTAGCTGTTTCCAGGAGGTGAGGAAGCCCTCGGGTGCAAAAGGTTGTGACTGTGCAGCCTGTCAGAGCCAGGGGAGGGTGAGCTCTCCCCAGAGGGAGGGCTACAGGCAGCTCCTGCTATGGGAATTCTGGCTGGGGTGCCACTGTGCAGAGCCTTGGCTTCCCCAGCCCCCATGACTGAGATATTTAAGACCACCTGGTCTAGTGGAAGGTGTCCCTGCCCACAGGGGTTGAAATCAGATGATCTTTCTGGTCCCTTCCAACCCAAACCATTCTGTGATTCTATAAAATAGTGCATAAAATTCAGGTGTATAATTGTGTGAGGCAGGCACGGGATGGACAGAGACCAAGGGTTTAACTTCTCTTCTAATGCAAACATGCAAGGAGACCTCAAATGGAAGGGAAAACCACAGCCCTCAGACCTCAATAAAGTGGGGGTTTTATATCAGAACTAAAACAAGAAACTCCTTTCTGTGCCCACAGATATGAGTTCAAGGAGCAACTGGACCAAATCATAGAACAACCTATCGAGAGTTATTATAATCAGATATATTCAGTTCAAAGGGGGCCAATAATGATCATTTAGTCCAACTCCACAACCGCTTAAAGGCTAAACAAAAGTGAAAGTAATTACTAAGGGCATTATCCAAACACCTCTCAAACATTGGCAGGCTTGGGGCATCCACCAGCTCTCCAGGAAGGAGAGAAAATTCTAGTGTTTGGCCACTCTCTCTGGAAAGCAATGCATCCTAATGTGCAGTCTGAGCCTCCCCTGGAGCAGCTTTGAACCACATCCACCACTGGGTACCAGGGAGAGGAGCTCAGCTCCTCCCTCTCTGCTTCCCCTCCTCGGGAAGCTGCAGAGAGCAGTGAGGAGCCCCCTCAGCCTCCCTCACAGAAGGAGAACATCATTAAACACCAGGATGGGGCTTCTACAGGCAAATCCCTGCACCACAGGTTACTGAGGGCTGGGAGAGGACTCTGCTGAGGATCTGGGAGATGCCTGGGAGTGACAGAGAGCCCAAGATCGCAGGGAGCATCTGCTGTTTGAGGCCTATCAGAAATCAGACCCTTCAGATAAGGCTGTGGGCTCCCCCAGTTTAGCAGCTCTGCTCTGCCTGCAGACTGGGAGCCCAGCAAATGCTTGCACTGACTTTGGGTTCATTTTAGGAATACCTGCCTTTTTCTCCTTTGCATAGCAGGACAACATGATTTCAGAAAATGACTTATTTCCTTTAAGCTAATGTGATTTCTAGGCACTTAAAGTGGTGCAAAAATTCAGTTCAAATTCCCTGAATAGCTTCTGCCACCAAAAGAAGCAACAACTGCTCTGAAGGTTTGAGCAAATCACATGGAGAAGGGTTGGAGGCATTCAGA
Source organism: Edolisoma coerulescens (assembly GCA_013397115.1). Taxonomy (NCBI): domain Eukaryota; kingdom Metazoa; phylum Chordata; class Aves; order Passeriformes; family Campephagidae; genus Edolisoma; species Edolisoma coerulescens. Next base: position 122,140 of record VWZW01003297.1, read on the forward strand.
AGCCCTCCTTTCTCACTATTCCCAAAATGTTTCTATTTCAGGCACTTCCTCTGTACACCAGGGACAGGCTCCTTGTGAGCCTAAGAAGCACAGACCCAGTTTGCTGCTCTCCCCTGGGGTTTCAGCCCCCCCTGAGCTCCCTCCTCACCACCCCACTCCATCCTGCTGGGGGAACCTCCCTCACCTTGCCAGGGCTGGTGCAATTCCCAGGAAGGGCTTTGAACATCCATGGAGCCAGATCCTGAACCAGTCCAGACCAATTCCCATCCCCACACCAGCAGCAATCCTCTCCAGGCCCTAGGAACCCCTCTGCTTGAGCCATGCCCTAAATACTCTCCACCGGGTGCCTCTGCTCCCTGCAGCAGCTGTGGGGCTCAACAAGCTGCACTTGGGCTGGGCATTTCTGCAGCCCCACCTGGGTTTCATAAAGCCACAGAATCACAGAATGGTTTGGGTTGGAAGGGGCCTTAGAGACCATCCTGTTCCATCAGGACCACCTGCCACCACACCAGGTTGCTCCAAGCCCTGTCCAAATCGGCCTTGAACACTTAATTTTCTCTCATTATCCCCCTCCTTCCCTCCAACCACCAGTTGCAGCTGAGCTTAAACAGCTTCTTTTACCACCTGCCTTGAAGAAAAGGACATTTTCTATTCAAGGGTTTAGGTGCCAGGGGGTTGTTTTAGCTGTGGAGGGAATTCCCCCAAGTGGCCACCCTATTCCAAACAAACGAAGAGATACAGCACTTGAGGGGAATATTTCAGTGATGCTGGAGAGGCTTTGGAGAAAGGCTGCAACCCAGCTCCTGGTAACAGCAGTGCACCAGGATCTCCTTCCACACTGTGGCTGGCCAAACTGCACTCACAGACCTTGGATGTCCCCTTGGAGAACATTTAGGGGGCTGCAGAATGAAGGGCTCCAACAGCAGAGCGTTGGCTGGCTCCAGATGCCAAATGCTGAGCGTTGCCTTTTGAGGGATGCCTTTGGGTCCAGGCTGACTTTCACTTGGAAAGGAAATCAGCTCTGTACAGCTTTTGCTGATTTTACACAGCCTCTCCAAACTGGGAATCTTCCTTCAGAAGCCCAGGGCTTCCTAGCTGGAAATATCCCCCCCAGAGCCCCAGTTCAGCCTAACTTGTATCCAGGGGGGATCATCATCCCCGTTTGATTTCCAGAGAAGCCACAAGCACTCATAATCACAGATCCAAACGAGCATGTTGATATCCAGCTCTGAATGAATATCTCGGCTTCCAGAGTATTTTGACTAATATAGTACACATTGACCCAAATTTTGGGAACAGAGAGGCTCATTGATTCAGACAGGGTAGAACACAGCACACTTGTGGGGGATGCATTTGGAACTAATTAGAAATTGCTCCCATCAGAGCTGCTTTTGTCCCTCTTCATTATTTCCCCAGAACAAAAGTTGCCTTACTGGACCAGCCCTGAGAGCCTCTGGACTTTGTGTGCTCACAGGGAAAGGATCACTTCTCCCCAGGGCTGGGTTTTGGGGAACAAAGCAGCATTAGCACATCCTGCGTGTGTTTAACTCCCACTATTTTGTAGAGTGCTTCATGAAACCTTAATTTTTTCTAAAAGTATTTTCTGCAACCAAATTCCCCTCCGTTTTCTTCAGGCGATAAATGAATTTTGTTTACAAAGTACTTCAACAAGGCTTGAAATTTCATTTATGGAAAATGGGCCTCAGACGTCCAAGGCATTTGAAACCACGCTGAAATATGGCAATTTCAAGCACTTACCTGTCTCCTTCCTGCAAGCCTCCAAATCAAAAGTTACCATGACAACGAAGCCCACTCTCAGTCCAGCAGAATGAATTGGTTTCACGTGACGTCATTATTAGCCAGGACCCGAAAAAATTACACAAATGAGGTCCCCAGACAGCAGGACTGCAAAAAGCCCAAACAAGCAGCATAACAATTACTCTCTAAACTTAGCAGGGGAAGGGAAATGTCACCCAGCTCCCCAGCAATAATTCTGTAAAAACCACCGAACGTGTTGACCTCCTCTCATTATCCCTTGAAGGACACCTGCCCTGTGACAACTCAACTTGATTTCCACCCTGAATTTTCCACCCGGCTGCCTGCTCATCCCAGCAGATGTTCCCAGCGGGATGCTGACCCCCAGCAGGCTCCCAGGAAGCTGGTTTGCATCACACTGCCTGCATGGCAGCCCAGAAGGGACAGGAGTGGCTGCTGTGGGTGAAAGGCAAGTTCTGGCCACCCTGAGCTCCCCATGGCCAGCGCATGATGTGCCCTGGAGCATCCTTACCCCGAGTAGGGAACTCTGCACATCTCTGCTCCTTACCTGGGACATCTGTGATGACAGACCCCCACCTCAGGGCTTTTTCACCTATAAATCAACCCTGCATCTCAGGGATGGGGAAAGTTGCTTAGAGATGCTTCCCTTTGTATCACTGCCCTCCCTGGAAGCGTCCAAGGCCAGGTTGGATAGAGCTCTGAGCAACGAGCTCCAGCAGAAGGTGTCCCTGCCCATGGTGGGGGGGTTGGAATGAGATGATCCTTAAGGCCCCTTCCAACCCAAACCATTCTGTGATTCTGGGATAACCACGGTCAGGTGAACCCAACCCTCTCCCCACAGTGAGGATGTGAGTGAGGTTCCCCCGTCCCAGCTGATTGAGTGCTCACACTTGACAGCGACTGTATTCTGGCAGCAGCTGCTCTCCAGAGGAGGGAGGGGGATTCACTCAGCAATGAGTGGTTATAGATGGTTATTCAAGCATAGTAAATCCTCCTGGTCAATCCTGTCTCACCACCCCTCCTGATTTATGCCGGGTGTAATAAGGCAGTAAGAAGGCAAAGGCTCGTTTTACAGGCAAACTGGGGATTGCAGTCTGCCATGGATATTGAAAAACTCACTATAGCAAAGAGAAATCATAAGAGGAGCCGAAGCAGCTTCCTTTGGATGCTGGGAGATGGGCTGGTGAGTTATGGTCATTTCCAGCACGGGTCTGGGCTGATGTATGGCTGAGCTGGGGTCACACCATGGACTTACTGCTCCCAGGCTTCTTGGGCAAGTGTACAACCTGCACGTGCTGAGAAAACTGTCTGCTGACTTTAGAGGAGTTTTCCGTGTTATACTGATTTCTATACTGATTTTTATACTGATTTTTCTATATTATACTGATTTCTGTATCTTTTTATTTTTTTTAAATCCAGATCACTGCCTGTTTCTTGGATTTTTGGGGTTTCTTTTTCTGAATAAGCTCAGCAATACTATTTTGTCTCCTATTCTTCACAAAAGCCCAAGAAGCACCTTTCCCCTCCCACTTTGGTGGGAGCTGGGAGCCTTTGCCTTCTGATTGCCTCATGAACAGAGTTAGCCCAGACCAATTCTCCTCAGCTCTGAGCCTGAAGTTTACAGCACCACATCCCAAGGAGAGTTTATAGCCCGGAAAGCTTGGCTTCTTTTCCCCAGCTGTGCTATCTGTGTAATAAACAAAATACTGCTTTTTCCTCCCAGCCTGTCCTCCCTCACGTCCTTGGACTATCCCTGCTGCAGTCCTCCCTCTCCGAAACCACTGCTGCCACGACCTCCACTGCTATTTATGGGGCATCCCAAAGTGCTTTTATAAAGTACCTGACACTCAGCCAGCTCCTGCACCTCTCCCCTTCGGAAGAAAATCCCCTGCTGCTGTTTTTCAGAGAGATTTTGTCTCTGCCTGGCAGATGTGGTGGTGATGGGGGGATGGGGGTGGCACAGCCCTGTTGGCTCAGGGTCCCTGCTGTTCCCAGGCTGGCTGAGTCCCCTGTCCCACCTGAGTGCCCTGTGGCTGTGTCAGCCAAATCCCCATGGCAGGACACCCTCTGTAGCCCTGGGGTGAGGTGTAGGAGAGGCCTGAATCCCACCCGGACCCTTCCCCTGGAGCAGGGACCGCAGCAGCACGCGGGGTAGGCACCAGCTTTGCTGGGAACGCCGCAGGGTTGTCCAAGGAGGAGACCTAAGGAGCTTCCCAATCCCTTTTCCTGGGGTCAGAGCAGGGCTGGAGCAGCTCCTGCTGCCCCCGAAGCCCTGCCCGTGGGGGCATTCCCTGTGGCTGTGGGGTGAAGGGGTTTTGCCTTTCACCACTCCAGGCTCATCACCCGGTCCCCTGCCCAGCCCAGCGCCTGCCGTGGCTTAGGGGTGGTGGAGGAGGGCACATCTTCATCCCCGTGGAGGACACGGAGGAGGGAGCTGAGCGCATCTGTGCTGGGAGCAGCCCCACTTGCTGCTCTGGCTGCTGTTCTCACCTCGCCCATCCCGCAAGTGCCAACAGGGGAGGTGATGGGGGCAGGAGGAAAGTCCCAGCCTCTGTTCCCACCTCCAGCAGCAGCGATGCGCTTGGGAGGGCGAGCCTGGGATCCCCCCGTGCAGCCGCCGCAGCTGCCAAGGGGAGAATGGATCCCGGGAATTCCCAGTCCTGCCGGGCGAGGGGCTCCTCTGTGCAGCGGGGCCACCACAAAGTCCCCGGCCGTGTGGCCCTGCTGATGGACGCGCTCGGTCAGGAGGTGTTGGAGTGAGAGCTCCTCGGGACCCAGAAGAAAGCCAAAGCACAGGGGTTGAATTAAAACCTTTGGGTAAGCTGAGATCCATGAAGGCACACCAAAGTGAAATAGAAATATAGATTTTTAACTTTTAGTAGAAATATATGCGAAGTGCTTTAAGCGTTGAAAAGCTGCAGCAAAAGAGACCTTAAACACAGTTCTTACTGCAGCAATGTTACCCTTTCACAGAACTTCTGTACTCTAGACAAAACATAGATGGAACTATACTGTTCACATTTTTTAGATTGAGTGTTCACCTAAACAATAAGAGCTGATAGAAACCATATATGCAAATTTGGGTAATACCTATGTAATACTTGTGTAAGATCTATGACTATTAGAATTAGACCGGGATAGGTTGAAAAAAGAAAAACTAGAATCGTGTGTCAATCTTATTGGTCAATTAACAAATATAATCTACACTTCTGTAAGTTTAGGGAAGAAGAAGAAGCTGGTTTTGCTTGCTGTTTTGCCTGCTGCTGCTGCTCCTGCTTGGCTTTATCATGTATTCCCCTTCAAACTCTACCTTCAGAAAACAATGAGACCGTGGAATAAAGAACTTTAGCAGGACAGCAGCCTCCTCTGCTCTTTCACCCTCGGCCTAAAAGGGAGGGTGTCCCGTGAAAAGCTTCAACAAGGAGGAATTGTGGAATAAAGGAGTGTTGGCTTACGGGGCAGCCAGCACAGCCATGGCGATGCCTTAAAGAACCTGGAAATAAAACAACACACTTTGGAGACAATATCAGTACAGGAGGTAATATAAGTGCTGGTCTTTATTGGGGGCCTCCAGGGGCAGATGTGGAAAATATTTACAAAATGCCCACCCACCCCCACACGGGGTGAACACAGTTTTAGAAGTTTAGCAAATTAGCATATTTGACTAAAATCACCAATTAGAGACATAAGAGGTGAGGTGATTTCCCCCTCTCTAAATCCTCCCCCCTCAGATGGAAACGAAACTCTGTTTATAAAAATAGGTCTCGAAGAGCTGTTTTTCGGCCTTGGAATGTGTTTTGTCTCTCTGCCTATCAGGGTAGCAAAAAGGTAGGGAAAACTAGCTACAGATAATAGGCTGCAGAGCTACAAATATATGTGAAAAGAATACGGAGGATGTACAAAAGAAAAAAAGGCAAAAACCATTCGGCATCAATAGTTCTGGGAAGAGCCCTGCAGATGGGAGTCGTGCAGTTTGGACCCACCTGTCCTGGAGGGGTTGATGCCTCAAGTGGCCACCTAAAAACCAGAGACCAGACAGGAATGAGGGGATAAAGGCAGGTATTTATTGGAAGGGGCTTCAAAGGTGCACCCTGGGCAGGCCAGAGGTGATACCCAAAATGGGCCCTGGGTCACGGGTTCTTCACACTTTTATATGTTTGGTTCATTTGTATATCAGAGTTAATTCTCCAATTAAAACTTCAGTTAATGATGTAATTTCCCCAAGTTTACCCCCCTCCTAAAGATGTTGGTTTACACATTTTGGGCCTAGGACAATCTGGGTGTCCTTGAAGAGCAAACCTAGAGAGGCTTTGTTATCTCTGACCCACATGAGAGAACAGCAGCTCACAGGCCACACGAAACCTCAGAGTTACACACTGGGCAGTACAGGATTTGAAAATAACAAAAGTTAAAACCTAAGGCATCAGGGGAAGGACGCAGACGAGAACTCCTTCTGCAAGGAGGAACCCTGCCTTGTTGCTGGGGTTTTTGATCATGCCACCCTGAATGTGTGAGCCTGGCTTTGGGGAACTCGCCCCACCTCATGAGAAGAGGTTTCTGAAACAGCAATCCTGTGAAGGCAGAAGAAAACCACTGTGCCTCGGGGGGATCCTTTCCTTCATCTGCTGTGGGGCTGAGCCATCCCCACTGGCCACGTTAGAGCCTGGAACAGGGGAGGAATTATCAGCTCCTCAGGAGCCTCAGGAGCCACACGTCAGCAGTCCTGCCCTCCCCTCACCCCGAGCACTTCTGTGTTATGAGCACCTAATAATAAAACCCAGCTATTGCATTCCTGAGACACCTGTCAGCCTGAGCACTAAGTGCTGGGGTAATAAATACTTGTTCAGCTCTGCCTCTTCTCTGCCAATTCTCCCGGCTCCGTCGGTTTTCATTACTATTTCTTTTCTGTGGACACTGCAATTACACTCTGTTCCTCTTCAGGGTCCTTGTTCTAGGTTCAAATAGAGAAGTGATAATGCAAGGAAGCATTTCACATCGCTGTTTATTTTTGTCTTCTGAGTCAGGAAGATCTTTCCAGGCTGGGACCAACCCTGTGCAGTCTTGATTAGGGAAGGACTCAGGCAGGGAGGGCAGTGGGGTGGTGGGGAAAGGGGTGAAAACTTCAGGTTCAAGTTTTTATGGTTTCAAACAGTGGTGGGCTGCTCTTGCTGAGGCTACAAGCCCTGCTCCTTCCTCAGGAAGACATAAGTGTGCAGCCTGTACTGCTCAGACCCATGATAACTCTCCATCTGCCACAGCAGCTGCGAGCCCCAGCTCTCCCAAGCCTCCTCTGTCATCCGAATCTCAGAGGAAGGAGGAGGATTCAGCTGAATGCAGCAAATTCAAATGCATAAGTTTTTGTTGTTTTTTTTTTTTTTTGCCCAAGGTTGCAATATGTTTGGAGATGTTGTCCCGCCAGCAAGTCCCTGGTGCAGCATGCAGATGGTGCTCAGGGAATCCGGGGAAGGCGGAGGGCGTTTCGTTCCCTCTTCAGGCGTGGAAAACAACTGATGCTGTCACTGGAGTTATTTTCTTCTCCTCCTATTTCCCAGTGGTAGCTGGGGGGGAGGGGGAAGTCCTCATCGAATATGTTGGATTGGGGTAAATCATCAATATTTTTGGCTAAAAAGTAGCCAAAAATGCAGCAAAGGGTCCATGGAAACATTGAAAGTTTCAGGCTTAATGCAGCAAGATGAACTTCAGCATTTCTTGCTGGTGATTTGTCCTCTGCTTTTGCATTTGAAGAGATTTACTTAATTTTGGATCTTTCTACACAGGGAGAAAAATCCTTTCCATTAGTTGCTAAATATAGCATCTCATGGCTCCAAGGAGATGCAGAGGAGTATCCAGATGAAGCCCCTACACCTTGAACTTCCCTTTCAGCAGATCACACTCTGAGCACGTCACTGTCTGGGGGACATGGCATGGCCACGTGCAGGTAAATACAGCATGTGTAAATCTAATATCCACAGGGCAGCCACAGTCAAAACTCCCTGCAGGAAAGGTGTCTGGACCATGGGCAATTTGGGTGGGAAGGGACCTTAAAGCTCATCCCATTCCATCCCCCTGCCATGGGCAGGGCCACCTTCCACTATCCCGGGTTGCTCCAAGCCCTGTCCAACCTGGCCTTGAACATTTCCAGGGATCCAGGGGCAGCCACAGCTTCTCTGGGCACCCTGTGCCAGGGCCTCCCACCCTCACAGGGAACAATTCCTTCCCAATATCCCATCTAACCCTGCCCTCTGTCAGGTTAGCTCTTGGCCAAGTCTCTTCTTGTTGTCCCTAGAGAAGTAGAAAGTTTTATTCATGTTGTACCCAGAGAAATGCCCAAAAGCTCCCCAGAACTGCAGTGTCTGACCAGGGGTCACCCCTGTGAGGGCACAGCACACCTCAGACTCCTCTCCCACCACCACACCACCACCACCCTGTCTTTGAGCTGGGGCCCAAACTCCCCAGCCAATCTGACTTAACAAACCTTGTGCCCTCCACTCCCCTGCCATGGGAAGGGAAAGCTTTTTAAACACAGTGGGGACCAGAAAATATTCTCAAGATCTTTTACTTTCCCCCAGAATATTATTTTTTAATGGGTGGCTTGTTTGCTTGTCAGTGGGACAAACTCCGAAAGGGGCAGGTAGGCCAAAGCCCAGAGGATTTGGCTCTGAGAAACAGACCACGGAAAATAACCAATGATAAAAACCAGACTTTTTTTTTAAAATATGAATTTTTATTTGTTTTGATCGGAGTTCGAGAGAGTGGGTAGAGTGGAAAAGCAGAGTGATTTAATTCAGTGAAGAGGTCTAGTCCCACCTTGTGTGCTACATCAGGAGGTTAGTAGGTGTCACAAGAGTCCTCCTCCTCCTCCACTCAGCTTGCTGATCCTACTCATGTACTTCTTGTTTCTGATGTTTTCTAATCTCTCCTCAGAACTTCACTGTAACTTTTTTTTGAGGCATTTTTTCTGTTGCTTTAACTTACTGAAAAAGCTAAAAGCTGAAAAAAATGGCAGGACTAAAAATCCTGCCAATTAGAATGGGGCTTTTTTTTTTTTTTCCAGCAAAGGTTGAAAAATACAATTCAAAAATACAAACAGGCATTGAACATTGCACCAAAAAGCATTTGAAACACAGGAAAAAAATCTCAGAAAGAAAGAGAGAGAGAGAGAGAGAGAGAGAGAGAAACAGAGAGAAGAAAGGTCACAGTTTCCATGAGAAATCCCTTAAGAAAGTGGCTACCAGCTAGTCAATAGTGAAAATAAAGTCAACAAAAAATTTTAAAAATGCAATTTTTTTCCTAGTTGTTATTTATTTACAGCTGTAATAACAGGATTGTCATGCATTAAACTGCTGCCAGCTAGATCCTTTCTCATAGTGATGTAAAGAGAGTCTCACAAGATGGAAAACAAAGCCGAGGACGTGCTGGGGCACAGACTGGACCCGAGGCAGGGACAATGATTGTGTTCCTTGGTGATTTGCTGGCTGTGGTTTTTTTCAGGATGGGCTGCCCTGGCATGGTGCTAGTGCCACTCTCTGTGCCCAAAGGAGCAGCTGGTGCCCTCACCTGCAGGTAGGACCTTTACCTGCAGCTATCCCCGAGTCAGTTGACAGTGAAAATCCGGTTGATGAAGGGATGCTCGAGGCCACCTGACTGGATTTGGGGGGCTGAGAAACTCCCTCGTGACAGCAGAGAGGAACCCTTCCACTCTAAATGCAGCCTGGCAAAGGCAGGGTGGCAGTGACTCAGGCTTCCCAGCTCTGCCCCTACTTTTTGTGGTTGCAAAAATCAAATCATTCCACGTATGGCTGCTGTTACATTTGCTGGGTGCCTTGCAGGAACACAGGAGGCACCGACAGACTTTTCAGGGGAACCAGAGTGCAGCTCGCACTGCAACCCGAGCCAATGGTCTTATCAAGCTGACAGGGCCTTCAAGCAGCACTGAAGAGAAGAGCCAAGAGCCTTCAAAGATTGTGGGAGCACCCTGGCTCAGGCAGCAAACCTGGATCCAGGCTTCCCTCTCTCGGCAGATGGGGCTGGTAAAGTTTTGTGCAGGAGAGATCTGCGCCGGCGGGGAGCGGGACAGCGAGGAACAGGACGGGATAGCCAGATCGTGTTTTGTCCTAGAGCTTCATGAGCAAAAACCAGCATCACCCCACTCGTGGTGAAGGATGACAGGCCCAGTGCTGGGACCTACCCGAGCCCAGGACTGTGTAAAGCAGCACAGATTCCTGTGGTGGGAGGCAGGCACAGACCAGGACAAGAATTGGTGGCATCCTTCATTCTCCCGGCTGGGACACAGCAAGGCCCTCGCTGCTGACTGCCACAGCCTCTCTCCAGCAGCAGAGGAGGGAACAGAAGAGCTACAAGTGCAATTGCAGGATCACTGCCTGAATGGTTCTTCCAAGGCAGGGGGAGAGGCAGGGGTGCTGCTAAGGGAGCTGGCACTGGGTACCTCTGCGAGGGGCTGCTCACCACGGCCCCACTGCTCACAGATCCAACATCTGTGTGTGGTCCTGCTTGTGCTGAGAGCAGGAGAGCAGCAGCAGCAGCCTGTGCTCCTGCTGACCTCCCACAATCAGCACACAGCCAGGTATCCCTGCATCCCACCTGGAGCAGCGAGCAGAGGCCAAGTGCCAGCGCTCCCCTGCGCTTGGCAGGAGAGGCCAAGGAGTTCCTCCAGCCAGGGACAGCTGCTGTGGATCCCACCAGGTTTTGTGCTCCCTCCTGAAGCAGACTGAGGGTGGAGACCTCACACTGCACATTCCCTGGTTGTGCAATGGGGTGAGGACTGACTGCTTGTAGCACTCAGAGGTTAAAAAGCCATCCCAGGAACATCCCAGTGCCTGGGGCAGGACAAGGGCTGTGTTGGAGCAGTGTGACACTGGGGACCAAGTTTTCCTGACAGATATTGGGCAGCACTGCCAGCAGTGACCTTGGTCCATGCCACAAGCCTGCACTGAGCCCCCAGAGTAGGGAGAGGCTCTTCTCCCTTGCTCCCTTTATTCCCTGTGCCTCCCAAAGCCCAGTGGAGAGGGTTCACCTCAATCTAGAAGATTTAGCAAAGAGAATGAGAGAGAAGTAAAATAATTAAAAGTGGCCATTCTATCTTCCAAAGACAGAGAGGTTTGATGTTTAGATGTAGAGAGTTTGTGAGCATAAATATACACACAAGTGCATATATATGTATATATATGTAAAAACCTTTGGCTGAAGGAACAATAACAAGGTCAAACAGCAAATATTTATACCTGGGAGCCACCAATCTCATCTGTGCTGTGGCCTGTTGCCAAAACTACCTTCAGAAGTAGTTTAGCTTGATATGGAGAGGATTGGTGAGTTGCTTGGATACTTTAATATTAATAAAGCATTTATGTTTCCATCAATGTGTCCTCTGCCCTGGTTGAGCCCTCCCCAACCTCAACAGGAGTCAGGAAAATGTTTCTCTGCAGTCTGCAAAATGCACACAGGGTGGGCTGAAGTGTGGCCCCAGGGAGGGACAAAATTTGGGGGAGAGGGCCTGGAGTGGGGGCTGGCCGGACACTGTGTGCTGGGACAGCCCCACCCCAGCTCTCCATCACTCCCAGGACCAAGAATGTGGAAAGGGGGCAATGGCACATCCCTGACAAACCCTTCCCAAGGGAAGCCTGCTGGGAGAGCACAATCTGTGCTGTGGAACTCTCCTGGATCCTCTGGGAGAGGCAGCAGCCCCAGGTTTCTGAAGGTCTCAGAGGGGTTCTCAGCAGAACAGAGGGTCTCCCTAGGAGAGGTGACCTGCAACAGGAGAAACCCTTTCCTGGGATGGGATGTGATCCTGCCCAAGGGATGGCTGAAAGGAATCCGAGACACCGACAGAAGAAATCAAGGTAGAGGATGAGAAATGGATACACCTGGGTCCACAGGATGGGCTCACAAGGACAGGCTGGGGACAATCTTGTGCCTGGGAACAGCCAGCCTGGGGTCTGCTTGCACAGGGATGTCCTGCAGCAAACAAACCAGGGCCCTGGCAGTGCCACCGAGCTGGCAGGGATCAGGATGGGGGGCTGTGCTGGCTGTGGTGCAGCCAGCTTTGCTGAGGCTGAGCTGGGTATACAAAGGAGAGCAGGGAAGCTCTGTCTGAGTGTCACAGCCCTGCTGGGTGATGTTTGAGAAGCGTTCAGGACGTTCTGTGAGGGTAACTTCATCAGCCCCTTGGGAGAACAGGCGGCACTGAGAGACTGCCTCTGCCCCAGCCCTCTGCTGTCACCCCGCAGGGATGTTCTCCGTACCAACACCAAAGTGGAGCTCTCAGTGACCACGTGCTGCTGTCCCTGCCTGCTGATGGACCCCAGATGAGCTGTCCCTGCCTCCCCAGGCTCAGCTCTTTGCTGCCCATGAGCTGTTTCAGAAGAGGGAAGGGGCGAGCTGCCTGTGCCCAAATGTCCCTCTGACATTTCCAGCAGGGATGAAACTGCAGGCTGGGACTGCACTCGGTGTTTCCCAGGTGGTGCAAGCTGCAAAACAGGAGTGCAGACCAACAGATCATTTTTATCACCCTCAAAGACTTCCAATTCCTGCCTGGGAGACTCTCATCAAGTCAGGGAAGATTGGGCCTTGCCAGAAGAAGAGAAATACTGGAGTGTTGAGGTTCACGGTGAAATGAAGCGTCCACTCTCTGCACAACTGTGGATTAGATCATCAGTGGTCATATACAGATGAATTTCTGTACAGGATCAGCCATAAAAATGGAACCTTTATATGCCATCACAGCAAGCCTGAAACTCCAGTAATTGATGCTAGGTTAGCTCTGGCCTGGCAAGCTCTTAGAAGAAGCTCCCACCAACAGCCTCGTGTTAACTGGGAAGGAAAAGTCCTAATTTGAGTCACTGACAGTTTTATAAAAAAAGAACATTATCTCCTCTGTGATGTCTGCTGGCAGGAGATGTTAAACCACTTATTTATAACTATCTTCCCGAAATGCTTTCCTGCTTGGAAGCCAAACTAGAAATCCTGTTTGGTTTGTTGTCTTTAACCAAAGGATGCTGGTATTTCTGCTTCCAGCTGGCAGAAGGACTCGGAGCCCATGCCAGGCTTTGGTTCGGAATAGACTTGGCTTTCGAGGCGTGCTCACACAGACACAGGAAGGCAGCCTCTTATCAGGCAAAGGTTTTTGGGAGAGCAAAGAGGAGCCAGCAGATGGGTGTCACAGGCAAGCCAGAGCGCTGGGCAGTGTCCTGGGGTGGGACAAGAGGGAAGGACTGTGGGGAGGGACAGGAATTCACCCCGACAGGTCAGTGAGAGCGGTCGGATCACAGCAGGAAGGGAGGGAGCAGGCTCAGGTGCTGCCCCAGTGCTGTGTCCAGCACTTCAGGGAGACCCAGCCCCTCTCCGGAGCATCGCCCCACAGCACTGAGCCCACCTGGGCAGGCAGCAAAGGCAGCCCCGGGGTGCTTGGGCTGCTGAGCAGCTGATGGTAACACCTGACAGTTTATGGACAGCTCTACAAGGCAGGCACTGACAGACGGCAAAAAGGCTCTGGGGGGAGAAGGGATTTTGGGGAATTCCCAGGCCAGCAGAGGAAACCACCTGTGCACCAGGGCCAGCTAAGTCAGCTAAGTCACTTAAGTCACTTATGCAGTATTTAAACTTGCTGTAATTCCATTAGTGAAGACAACACACTCTTTGTGACCGTTTTATTGTGTTTGCTTTGCTTGTTGGGGGGTTTCTATTCACTCAGGCCTGAGAATTACAGTGACATGAATGGTTTCTGAGACACCCTTCATCTAGCTTATTTAAGAAAAATTTTCCAAAACAAACAGCTGGAGACCTTCCCTCTGGAGAGCCCTGGGAGCAGAAGGGTGGCAGGAAGGGACCTCACTGCTGGAGGGAGTGTGGAGGGAGCACGGGATGCCTCAGGGGCAAGGGGCTTGGGGACATTGAGGCAGTGATGGGGCAGCTGGGATGTTGTAGGGGGGTGGCTGCAGCAGCAGCAGGAGGCCCAAGCCAGGGAGAACCAGGTGCCAAAGAAGCCAGGGTGTCCTCCCTGCCCAGAAGAAGGGCTGGGGATGGTGCACCCTCCCCTCTGCTCCTCCACCCCGATGCTGCAGGCGCAGGGGGGGAGCTCCTGGGCCTTCCCACCCATCAGGGAACCCTTGGGGATGAAAGGCACTGTAGAAATGACATGGTTTGGGGTGCAGATGCTGTGAGACAGGATGTGGACAGAGCTGGTTTCCTTAGCAGCAGCTTGGGGGAAGTCTGGTGCCTTCCTCCCGATGTTGCCAGCCATGTGGGTTTCCTTGTGGATCCAACACACTGGGACTGGGCTAAACATCTCCAAACTCCCCTCCAAATCCCAGCTGTGGGCAGGGGGAGTGACTGCACTGCTGTTGAGCCAGTGAGACTGGTAAGGGACAGGCAGGACACACACCAGTGGCACCCACGCTGCAGGATGAAGCGCCCTGGCCTTCCTCACTCCATCCTGCCGCCCCCATGGATATTCCAGGTGGGGCAAATCCTGTGCCTTGTGCTCAGCCCTGCTCCTGCACGGGCAGGGGGAAGCTAAGCCTGGCACAGCGGCTCAAAGCAATGCTGAAGGCATCACCCTGGGGGTGCTGGGGCCTTGGCTTGGCTGCAGGAGCCCAAAACGTGCTCGGGCAGCTCTGGGGGGCAGCCAGAGGGGCAGAGGGAGGCCTAAGAAAGAGGGGGTGCATCCCACTGTGGCAGCAGGACTGTGCTACCCACGGGCTGGGGACAAGGAAGCATCAGGCAGAGAATGTCCTTGCTTGTAGCAGGACAGTGTGCCCACGGACCCAGGGACAGATGGCTTGGATGTCACCACTTTGTGCTGCTACTGGGAAGGGGACAAACACTGGTTTGGGTCCACTGTGGTGGTCAGGAAGGGAGAAGAAGCCTCTCTCCAAGGCACTGGAGGGCTTTCCTTGGAAGAGTGTGCAGGTGTTAGACTGGGTCTTACCTCAGCTGCTTTGTGGGATGGCACCTGGCTCCCATGGCTCTGTGGGACAGCAGTGTCACCCTGCTCTTCCAAAGAGCCCCTTCTGCTGTTTTCCCGTGGTGCTGAGTTCACCAGGGGCAGGAAGAGTCTTGGGGACCCCCTGTCTCCTGCCTCATCCCCGTGGTGGGTCCCACAGGGAACGTCCTGCACCAGAGCAGGGATGTACCATGAGCTGGACTTCCCCAGGCTGTGCTCCTCCCCATCAGCGTGGCTTATCCAAGAGGAGGGAGCTTCCCTGCCTAAATCCACATGTGAGCACTGAGATGCCACTGAGGGCTGCTGAGTAGCCAGGGGAAGATGGATGAGAAGCTGGAAGAAGGGGCTGGGACAGAGAGGAGATGGCAAGAAGGATGAGTGGATCCAAGAGAAAGTGACAGACCACCCACGTGAACGTGACCTCTGTGTTTCCAGTCCTGATGCTGAATGCGTGCAGCCTCACAGCCACCATCTCCTCCAAGGCTTCTGTCTTGACCTCCTGACTGAGGCTGAGAAGAATGATTTCCCTGGTAGGAACCCCCCTTCCTGCTAACAGGAACTGCCCCAAGAGTGCAGGATGGCAGGCAGGCAGGACCTTCCCCACCTGTTCTGGCCTGGAGAGATGAAAGCGGCTGGCTTTGGTGAAGACAGAGAGGAGTAAGACCTGCAAGATGCGGCCACCCTGTTGGCTCTGGGGACCACAGCAGTGGTGGGTTTGCCCCAGCAGGCACTGGGCCACAAGCTGGCCCATGCCACGCTGCTCCCTCGTCCCCACAGGTGACCAGCTCACCTGCACTCACAGCCCAGTTGTACGACCCAGCACGAAGCGCCAGGCACTGAAGAGGAGCCCGGCTGAGTGACTGGAAGACCCTGGAAGGTGTCCAGGAGCATCCCCCGTGCTAGGGCAGCCCATCACAGAGGAGGAGGAGTCCCAGAGCAGCAGCCCCTGGGGACAGCATGAAATGGCAGAGGCATGAAGACCATGGGGAGGTGGTAGAGGTGAGATGGCAGCACAGGGTGACTTGGTCAGCAGACTTAAGATGTTGAGAGGCACAACTTGTTATGATCCCTTTTTTTTTTTAACTTTCATCATCAAAGTAAACGAAACCAAAGTATATGGGATTAAATTAAAATCACAGTTTTGTTTACATTATAAAAGAGTGGCCTAATTGTAATAATAATTAATAATAATACCAAATGAACAATAATAATTAAACAAAACAAGAAAAGAAGAAAGCCCTGGAGAATTCCTGCTGGGATGATGCTCACTGATGGAAGGTTTGTGTGACCGGTTTTATTGTTTGGGGATCATTCCCTTGATAGCTGACTCCCGGTTCACATAGGTGGCCCAGTAGACCAAGTTGAAAATGGCAAAGAGGACTGGGAAGACGATGCGGGACATCTTGTCTACCTTGCTGACGCTGTTGTAGGTCTTCTTGCTCTCGGGGAGCTTCTCCTCCAGGCGGGGCATCTTCGGGGGCACGCTGGTGGCCGTGGCAGCGGCGGCGGCGCTCTTGGAGATGGTGGGCAGGCCGGGCTCCTTGGCGATGTTCAGGGCGTAGGTGGTGCCCACGATGTTGTAGGTGTTGTTGGTTTTCTTTGCCAGTGCCACCGGCTCTTTTTTCTGGGGGAGGTGGAAGGGAAAACAACAAAAAAAAAAGAAAAACAGAGATGAAGCAGCAGAGAACGGCATGGAGAACGTTCTGTCCTCTGAATTTACCTGCTCGTCCCGGTGAGAAGGTGGAGGAAGGTGTGAGGAGCAGGAGACCAGGAAGGGAGGTGTGTACCTTGTGAAAGAAGAATGGCAAAAAGGAATGACACCCCGTGCGGTCATCCTTGGGGGAAGAACTGGATTTTCTGCTTGGCTGGCTGCTTCCTGGGGCAGGTGAGAGGAGGACACAGCACACAGGATTACAGCTTGATTTTATTTCTCTTTTTTTGGTGGTAAAAGCCGTATTAAGAATATGGGCAACAGCATTGCAATATTTTTGCACCACATTTTCAATGCCATGTCGTGACACTTCCTCAGCGCCCCGAGTTCCTCACAGAACACCCTACAATTTAACATTATGACGTTCAAAATGCTTCTGGAACCCTTCAGAGCACCTCACGACCCACCCAGGTAAGATACAGAACAGATGGAAGGTGTTTGCAGCAGCCCTGGATTTCTGGAATGCTCGACACAGCACTCCAGGGCAGAGGGAAGCCTTTCCTCCTGCCTTCACACCCAAGAGTTGCTGCAAATCACGGGAGGTGAGTGAATCCCTCCCACAGGGCTCTGGGGGACAGCATCCGTGCTGCAGGGAGGAGAAATTGCAGAGAGAATGCCAAGAGAAGCCCTCGTGTGTGTCAGATGTGATGCACTGAAGGAGGAGGGGAAATGCTGGAGACAGAGAGCTGAGGTGTTCATGAGGATGGGTGGGCAGGAGGATGGACCTAGGGAGTCATGACAAGGTGCTTCCCCCACTCTGGGGATCTCCCTGCTGCTGCCAGGGCCCTGAGACCAGCTGCACTGTGCTGTATAAAGCAATCCAAGCCTACAAGGAGAAGGCCACTGAATGAAATCCATTCGTATCCAGGCACCCTACACATCCCAGCACTCAGGTGCCCCATGGCTCCCCCTGCTACTGCACCAAGAGCCAGCACCAGCCACAGCGATGCCTCATGGTGGGACTCTGGTCTCTGAACTCAGAACAAGGTGTGCCTTTGGATGACTTTTTTCTATGCAAAAGCAACTGGAACACAAGGTGAGGCTCATCCAGGCATTTCCCAGGGCTGCTGGGCATGGTCATGCATGTTCCTGTGAGGGAAGCACTTCAGCAGGACAGTGCAGCCAGCAGGACCTGTCCCTCTCCTCACACTACCCTGGGAACTGGGCAGCACTGGGAGCTGGAAGGGCCAGACCTGCCCAGCCTCTGCTCTGCAGAGATGGTCCCAGGGCTTTAGCTTTCAGTGCTGTACTTCCATTTTAAATGTGTCCACAATCACCATGGATATTCCTGGTTACCTTAGGAAATGCATTTTCCACAGTGATTTTCAGAAGGACACTAAAAGCAGACTTCTGTGCAATCTTTAAACCCCTCTCCAATAATACCATAGCCAGGCAGCCTTGTAATAATGCCAGCAATTACAGAAATTAACTTGTTAGGAGGAGGTCTAGATGTCTTCAGCCTCCAGATCAGACTAAACCACTGTTTGGACCATATTCATAGCATTTTATGGTCTTTAACAATTAACTGAGTCTGATTCTGCAGTCATTAGAGCCAGGTTAACACGTTCCCTCTGCACAGCAGATGAACTTTTCCTGCTAAAGAACTGACAAGAAGCAAGTAAACGGCTGAAGATGTTTCACCTATTAAAACACTTAAATATGCGTAAGTATGATGACTTATTAACACAGCTACAGGAGGCAATAAAATAATTAATAATCAGTAATAAAATGAAAAACAGATTGTTGTTCACAGAACATAATTGGCAGTGCACTGATTATTTTAGTATTAATTAGCCGTGTCATTCATTAGAGGAATAAGATGAACACAGGTGACATGACATTTTCAACCTGGCCAGCTTTCCTGCCCCAGAGTTTAGAAAGTGGATCCATGTGAAAACAGCTGAAACGGAGTAAAGTCAGGCAAATCTGGGTGCTGCCAGCGAGCTACTGCTCCTGTTAGTGTGATCCAGAGTCCTCAAGGATTAATTTAGGCTTCCCTGGACCTCAGGTCAGGCTGTTCAGCTGGAGCAGAGGCTTGGGAACCTATAGCCAGGGCCTCTTCCCAGCTGCCCATGCAACCTTCACGCTGGGCAGAGCTGGGAGCACCCAGAACATCCACACTGCCCACACCAAGGCACATGTGTGCTCTCAATGTGTTCTGTCCCTGAGATGTCAGAAGAAATGGTTCAGCCTGTTTTCTGGGCTGTGCTTTATAAAATACGTGTTTCAGGCAAGATTTTGACAATCAAACAAAGCAAAATGTGCTTGCTGCTGTCAGCTGCAAAGTAGCCTCCAGCCTTCACCCTGCACCTTGATCCGTGAGGAATTCCACAGCCATTCCTTTTTCTGTGAGGAAAGAGAGATAAACAGGAGGAACCCCCACATTTGCTTTGAAAACCTGTCCTATTTAAAACATCTGTTTTGCAAAGCAATTCCTGCAGTTACAGCCCCACTGAGGCATGAGGAGACTGAATTGCTGCACAAAGATGTCCCTGTGCTGCTCTCCTGAGGGAAAAGCTGTAAAATCTGGTCTAGAGTGAAATCTGTTCCCTGGATGGTGCAGTCTGACAAGTTCTTCAACAACACACACACTGGAAAATAATAGTATTTTTGCTAAATATTCTTGTGTTCAAGCCTCTCTGCTGAGGAACTAACAACTGAACATCTAAATTGTGGGAACTGCTGCTTCTGTCTATGATCTGCCTGAGATTTAGTTCTCTGTACCTGCTCCTTGGCTAGAAATTTGGATTGGAAGCACTATTTCTCTCACAGGCAACTCTTAAGGTCACCAATATCTGCAGAACCTGGGAAATCCAAGTATTTGCCACTTGTCATTCTAGAGAAAAGTCACTTCAACAACCCCCAAGCAGCTCCAGTCTCTGACACACTTGCATCCCATAACTCAAAGCCCAGCAACTGCAGTTGCTGTTGCAGCCAAGGCGTCACTCCTTCCTCACACCAGCCAAAGTTCCTCCTGCAGCGTGCCAAAGACTTGGTAATTCAGATTATATGGGACTGAGCTAAATAACCTTATGTTCCCTGCACCACCAGACAAAGAGGTTGGATGGAGTCAATAATCAGCCCAACACACCACACAGGGATGAGAGAAAGAGGGTGAAATGCTGCTGAAGAATGATTCATGGACTGTACTGAAGGTGCTGAGAACTTAAATCACTTGTAGTGTTATCACAGAATCAATTAGGTTGGAAAAGACCTCTGAGATCCTCATGGAAATCATGGAGATTGCAAGTGCAGAAGAACAAAGGACACATGGGCTGCAGAGGGAAAGTCGCAGCAAAACCACACTGACCATAGTGTGGCAGACAAAAAAGAGAAGGGTCTGAACCATCCTGAGCCCTAGAGATTTCAACCTGATGGAAAATGGTGGCCTGCCAAGGCTGGTTCTAGTTCCTCCAGGATTGTAACAAAGATGCCACAAATGGAAAGACATAAAGGAGAAAGAAAAGTGATTCCCAAGGGAGCTGGATCAAAGGGCAAACTTGAGAATTGCTGAGGAGTGGGTTGGACAAAAAGCCAAGTCAGTAGAAAAGGCACCTCATGCATGTTTTTCTTAGTGAAAAGCACACAAAAAGCCTTGACCTAACCTCACCATGCACTGAAGAACTATTGTCCTAAGACAAAAATAAAGATCCAGGATTATTGCTCCATCCAAAGCATGTTCTGTTTTTATGTGTCTGACTGCAGCCACTCGTGCTGGTTTTGTTGCTTCCTGACAGGCAGAATTTCAAGGCAATGTCATTCAGGCACAGACACAGAGCTGGATCAGGTTTGATGAACAGATATGGCATTGCAAGCAGAAGTGGGTTTAAGTGTCTTCCAAGAATCCAAAGTGTCTTCCATCCTGAGGGACAGACAACATTTTTTTTTTGTGGTAAACTCACTGGTAAATGTCATCCTTGCAGTTTCCCAGCAGCAAAGTCACCGTTGCTTGTTCTCTCTTCGGATCCCCACTGTCACAGCCACCCAAGAAATGACCTTGTTGGCTCCAGAGGTGGCCATTCCTGTGGCTAGGATGGTGGATGGATCTCTCTGTCCAGACACAGCCCTTCTGTCCTGAAGTGGATCCTTCTAACAAGATATTTGGAGGATGCTGGAGATCAGGAGCTTTGCTGGCTACTGAACCCACTCATCTTTCAATCTCTTTGGCCTCTCACTCAGCTCACACCTCTCTGCCATCTCACATCTTCCTCCTGATGGTGTTTTTTTAAAAATCACCTTTCCTAACAAGTTTTCCACACTGGACCCAAACACCTCTCTCCAATTTGATCTGCACCTCTATGTTGGTTGCAGTCACTTCACCATACAAAAAGAAAATAAACATTTCATCTACAGTTAGCAATTACTGATGGCAGGCAGGAAAGGCTTGGAAAATCTTCGGGTCCAAGAAGCATTAATCAAATCTTATCACAGTGCAGGCTCAAGGGAGTTTTTAGTGACATCTATGGTGATACCTCCCTGCTTTTCATTGGAGAACTGCAAAGAACGTGCAGAGCAGCTCCCAGCTAGAACCAGAACCCAACTGTGGCTGCAGCCAGAACATCAGCATGATTTTCTGATGCAGAGACCAGCAATTCACCAAGATCAGCCCAGCATTTTAGGTTCTACCTGAGAAAAAACCCCAGGTGTTCCCATCTAAACCAAGGGGAGAAAGGGAGAATGAACACACTGGGGGTGTCTGTCAGCACCCAGCAGCTTTTCCCCGGCAGCAATTTCGTCCAAGTGGGATGGGAAGCATTGCTGCTGCCTACATTGATTTATTTTTGTGTTCATGCAATCAAACCTGGAGTGGGGATCCTTGCCATCATGCCAACAAAGAACATTGCTTTTGGCTGGGGACAAGGATCTCCAGAGACCAGGGCTCAGCCTGGGCTTGTCACTGCCAGTTTTACTCTTGATACAAACACTTTAAAATGCAGATAGTTGTTCTTCTGCCTCTTCTTCCTTTTGTGGTTTCGACCACCTGGCTTGTCAATTGTTTTGAGAAGAGCTAATTAAAGGCTGAAACGGAGCCAGTGAGGCACCTCCATTGCGTAGCAAATTCACTGCTTGGAAATACTCATTGGAATAAAGATGAAAAGCAAATATGTTGACACATCGTATTCCTAAGCTCCCTGAAAGCCCATCACTCTTCAGGGAGCTCTCTGAGCTGCAGAGACTGGGAGTGGGTTTGCTTCTTCAGTAAAGATCAGCGTTAGCTTGAAAAAGCATCCACAAATTCGGAGCCCTTCGTGATTCTTCAGGCTGATACCAACCAGAGCAAACTCATGGAGAGCTCCCCCTCTGACACATTCCTGGTCCTGCTTTGTTTTCTTGTTTGATTATCATGTGCAGGAACGTTCTGTGTGCTCTTACCCCATTGTTTCAGCCCTGTTAGTCTTGCAGTGCTGGGTCAGTGAACAAATTGAGGAACACGCTGCTTCTAAGATAAACTGGAGCTTTTGAGCCTTTACTGCTTTTTCCACCCAGTTCACATAATTGCCCAAGGCTGTGTGAATCCTGACTTTGTGCTGATCTGCCCATCCCTGAAAGGGACATCGTGGCTTTGAGGACCTGTCCTGACTCTTCACTCATGCCAATGACTCAGGAAAGGCTTCTCCCATCTCTAGAGGCCAGGTTAGCATCACTGTTCATGATGGAAGTGGAAGGCCATCACCTGACCCCCTCTGGACGCCTTCTGCCATGAGTCTGCTGCTCAGACCACAGCTGCAAAAGCAAACAGATAGACAGAGTCCAAGAAAGACAAGAGAGAGGCATTCAACACCCAGTGAGGGCTCTGTTCACCTTCTTTGACCTCCACACCAGAGAGACGACTGGCTGTTGTCTTCCCAAAAGTTGCTGCAATTTTGTCAGGTGTTTAACATACAGCCCCACAACAATTTCCAACAGCACATTAAAATGCAAAGGAGAAAAATGTAAGGGCTCCAGAACCAAGAACAAGGACAAAGCTGATTTTCAAATTGATTCAATAAATATAAACAAGGAGCAGCATGCTACAGTAAGCGATTTCTCTGCACAGCCAAGATTAAATCAGTTCAGAGGGAGGGGGGCACGAGCAGGGGTAGCAGAGCCTGTCAGGAAGGAAGCTGCCAGGGAGGCTGATCCCGAGCAGGGAGGGAAAACGTGGGTGATGCCAGGCACTAATTTGCTGCCAGTTGCCATTTGTGATTGCTGGCTTCCCACCCAACCTCCGTGCCCAAGCTCACAGAGCAGCAGCTGCCAGCAGCTGTGGGCATCAGCAGCAGTGTCAGAGCTGGCCAGGGCACACGGCTCAGTGGGTGTCCTGGGGCATATTTGGGCTTTTTGGCATGCTAGCAACAAGGAATGGGGCTGGAGGGCTGGGTTGGTTGGGTTGGGCAGAAAAGGAAGGAGACACAAGACCACCAGTGGAGCAAGCCCAAAGCATGGATGCGCCCACATTCCCTCTGGCAAAGGGCCGTGCAGAGGACAGAGGGAAGAGCCAGCAGCCATGCCTGGGTGTTTCCCTCCAGCTAAGCACACTGACCACCCCCAGGCCATTCCTCCCCACCCCTCAAGAACCGCTGCAGGCAGGAGCTGAGCTGGGAAGGCAGTGAGTAGCATCCAGCCTCCCGAGTGCTGTGGGGCTGCACGTTACCCA
The DNA here is from genome assembly GCA_013397115.1 of Edolisoma coerulescens. Classification (NCBI taxonomy): domain Eukaryota; kingdom Metazoa; phylum Chordata; class Aves; order Passeriformes; family Campephagidae; genus Edolisoma; species Edolisoma coerulescens. Next base: position 145,222 of record VWZW01003297.1, read on the forward strand.
CTGCTGTGCCGGGCACAGCTCCCTCGTGCAGCGTTTCTTCCCCACCCCCTCCCCTCCAGCCTTGGCTGACCTTCATCTCCTGGGCCTCCAGCACCTTCTTGCCATCCCAGGCCCAGCTGCGCTTGGTGAAGTAGTTGACGGTGGCGAACTCGATCAGCGCAGAAAACACAAAGGCATAACAGACGGCTATGAACCAGTCCATGGCCGTCGCGTACGCCACTTTGGGTAACGAGTTTCTGGCGCTGATGCTTAGTGTGGTCATGGTGAGCACCGTGGTGACACCTGTGGGGGCACAGCAGGATGCAGGAATGGTGTGAGACTGTGCACTCATAGCTGTTTCTCTCAAAACAGCTGCCACGCCCTTCACGTAAAAGTAGGAGCCACATTCCCACTGTAATTTAGGGAGTCTTACCCAGAACAAGTCCTTAGTGCAACTCACAGAACAGCAGAACAGGCCAGGTGGGCAGGAGGTCAGGTTCATAGAACCATAAAATCACAGGATGGCCTGGGCTGGAAGGCACCTTAGACACCATCAGGTTCCACCCCCTGCCATGGGCAGGGATGCTTTTCACTATCCCAGGTTGCTCAAAGCTCCCTCCAGCCTGGCCTTGAACACTTCCAGGGATGGGGAAGCCTCAACTTCTCCAGGCAACAGTTTGTCCAACCCCTGCTCAAATCAGGGCCAACTTCAGGGCATTATTCTGGTTCAGTTTTGAGTACAGTCAATGGCAAACATCTTCATGAAGAAGAGATTAACCTTCCATAAACGCCAGTGACTAAATCTCTGCTCACCGTAAGAGCCCTAGCTCACAGGGAGGCACCTGCACTGCGTTCCTTATCTGCTGGCAGGGTAAGCTGTGCGATGCTTCACCCAGCTCATGTAGAATACATCATGGAGAAGCCCCTAGCTGCTTTTGCAACAAAACAAAAATAATAAAATAACAGTAAAAAGCACAGCTAGATGGTTATGAACCTCAGGGGAGGATCAGAAACTGGCCACTCATCCAGTACAGCTCTCTCAAGGTTTTGGAAATAGTGTCTTGTGACCTGCACGGATGGACACCTGGGATCCTGGGTCCTGCTGCCAGTGGCCCAAGCTGCCAGAATAAATGTCACAATGATTTGTCGTAAAAAGATGATCTGTTGCAAAATGTCTTTTAAAGCTTTTTTCATTAAAGCAAGCAACCATTACCATCCATTTTCCCCAATAATGTGCTTTTCAATTAGAAATGCATTAAAAACATTATAAAAATATTGACTAATTTTCAGTTCCCTTAAGCCATACTCCTGGTAATTTAAGAGTTTCAATTCAATATCGTCGGCAATACTTTCTGAGGGGCAAAAAAAAAAAGGAATAAACAATTGGAGTTCTCATTATTTTCTTAATAGGAAAGCAAGGCAATTTGGGAGCAAAGACATTTTTCACACAGGTAGGTTTTAATTTTTCAGTCAGCGCTTGCCTGCTCGATCTGAGCTGCTGCTTGAGGAAACCTATTTCACTGCAATTCTCAGGGTAACACAGGAGGGAATCACATATGATACCACATATCCCCTCTCTGCTTGGAGACTTTTGTCCAATATCCTCTCTGTTAAGTGCAATCTGCTGGGCAGTGTTACTTTCAGGATGTACAATCCTGCAGCATCACACCTGCTCTGGGAGCGTGCCTGTGTAGATCCTGAACTAAAGGTCTTGACAGGAAAGCACAAAGCAATTCTGTTATTAAATGCTTGTAAAAGCTATTAATATATGTGCAGTGCCAGCCTGGCACTTTGCTTCGGTGAGAGGACCTGAAAGCAGCTGAAGGAAATAATAACACTCTATTCACCATGCAGTTATGCTGCCTCAGCCCAGGAACTTGTTATGTGGAGCTGTGACCAGGGGCACATTAGCAATTTCAAAGGTAGGGCTTTAAATGCCTCCCCGTGTCCCTATCCTCTGCTCAGCTCTCAAGCCAACACAGATAAGCAGACACAGCCAAATGCATATAACTAGATGATCAATACCTTGATTACTGTTAATATTTATGGCTTGGCTTGCAGCAGAGACATGGCCGGGAGTATTTTTGCAGTGATTCAGGGAGAGCAGGGAAGACACTGAAAGCTATCCTAGGGCATGGCCAACAGCTTAGAAATGCTGGTCAGGGCCTGGGAAAGACCAGCTCTGATGCTTAGTGTATTTCCCTTCACATTTCCCTTTCTCCCCAGCCTGAGAGGATGCCCTGTGCTCCCAGACTCACCAAAAACCGTGCGGGCAGGGACGGACTCCCTGTTCAGCCAGAAGGAGACCTGGGACAGGATGACGGTCATGATGCAGGGCAGGTAGGTCTGGATCACAAAGTACCCGATCTTCCTCTTGAGGTGGAAGTGTGTGGTCATGACGACATATTCCCCTGCAGAGACAGCCAGGGAGGGATGCTGAGCCACGGAGCTTCCCAGCCTGGGGCCAGCTGACCACTCTAGAGATCCATCCTGAACAAACTTGCCAGCTTTTCGGTGGGATTTCAGTGGGAAGGAGGGGTGCAGGGGTGCAGCAGGCACTCACAGCTGCTGTGCCACGCCAGGTGTGTGCCCCAGCACAGCCCAGGGGGCTTTCACATCACATCTGTCCTTTCAAAACACTCCTCTGAGTCTGCTTTAATTCACTACAAAATGGGGGTGGGACAAAGGCAAACCAATGCCAACAACTGGGCAATAAAATCTTTCCCCGTTTTGCCCCAGGCACAGGGGGGCTCTGGGGGTCTCTCCTGACCCTGCTCCCATCTCACTCTGTGGGTAAAATCCCTTAAGCCTAGAGAGACCCCAACAGTGTTTTAATAGGATTTCAGGACACAGGATTTCATTTTCTCTGACAATCCCGAAAATATCCCACCTTCCCTCACTGTAACCATCTCAAAAATCAAGGCAGGTTCTGCTGTTAAAGGTCTGACCTGTGAACTCAAGAGGCAGCTGTCCCTATTTTCCCTCAACGTCCTATTCCTCCCCTCAAAGCTTTGTAGGATTACTGTGCCTTTATGTTTTGAGTGTGGCTCTGCTAAATCATTACACACAGGGGCCTTTAGCAGCTTTCTTACCACTCCAGGTTATTCATCTGTACATTTTACTACAACTTGAGCAGAGAGAAGGGCCAGGTATTATGACATTTAGTTCCCTGGGCTCCCCACATTTCCCCAAGGGAGGTGAAATGAGTTGTTACAGACAGACACTATTAAAATCAAGTGCACCAGAGAGGAAATATCCTCAAATGAGAGAACTACTGGTGCATACAGAGGGGAAAAAATAAAAGGGAAAAAAAAAAAAAGAAATATGAGAGACACACATGAGATAACAGAAGCTATCAGTACCTGGATTCAGAGGGGAAGGGAGGAGCAGCAGATGGGAGAGAAAGATGATTAATATCGGTCATTAATCAGAGGAAACATTTGTTTGGGATAATCTTCTATTAGTTATGATAATATTTGTGCAGGCAGATGCAGTGAAAATCACACTGAACATTATGTTGCCTTCGCCTCCCCTGCCTGCAGCACTTTCCTGAGGGCTTGGAAAGGAATCCAAGACAAATGAACCCAGAGCACCACAAACCAGCTGGACAACGCGGGGCAAATTTGCCACACAGCAGCTCATTTTGAGATGCTTGAGATCAGTTCTCCCAAAAACTGTGGGCAACAAGGCTCTCTCAGTGGAAACCACTGAAAAACAAACTCTTTGCTGCCTCTTGGTGACTGCTGAAGATGTCACCAGTCACATTCTCCTGGCTTGGGAAGTGCTGTGGTGCTGGACTGCCTCTATAGTTATTCCAGATCGTGGCATTCCAAGCTGCATCTCATCCCAGGAGGAGCTCAGCCCACACTGTGGTCCCACAAATACCTGTGCTGGATCGAACCATCTCTGTCCCAACCACATGGCCCAGCAGGTCATACTGGTTCAGGCGAGATCCACCCTTGGCTACTTCCACGGATTTATCCTTCCCCAGGGTCCAGGTGTAGATCACCTCTGTCTTCGTGTAGGCATCTGCAGAGGAGGGAGAAGAACGAGGTCTATGCTTCTGCCTGCCCTAAAATACACCAAAATTAGCCTGTAGCCAAATTAATCTTTGCTGTGCATCTCTCAGAGCCACACGGCTGAGCACAGCCAAGCATGGCCAGAGACCAAGGCAGATCAACAACTGTTAAATCAAACGAGCAGGAGCGAGCTGGGGTTTTTGGAAGGGAGCTGGAGAGGGGCAGAGCTCTGTCATCGAGAGACAGGCTGGCCCTGTGACGTGCTGACTCTGCAAGGGCTGCCTCCAAGCAGGGACAACACAGGGAGGCATCCAGGCCAGCAGGATGCTGGGGCAGCAGGACAGCCACAGCCCTGCCGTGCCAGGGACAGGGAAAGTCCTGCTGGCAGCAGCTGGCAACAAAGGCTGAATGCAAACCGGGCTAAATTTTAGGTTAAAAAGTTAAAAGTCTTTACCCTCACTCAAAAGCAACCCTCTCCAGGACTCTCAGATTTGGAGGTGGTGTCCTCTCACACCAAAATGCTTTTTCCCTGTGTTTGTGACCGAGCCCCTGCTCTGCCCTCACAGCCAGTCCCCCTCTCAAGAGCGCCCATGTGCTCTTGGTTTTGCCACTCCTATGGTTATCCAAAAATTGAGTCTCTCCAGACTCTGTGAGGAGCTATTTCTCCCCATAATGCCCAAAATTCCTGTCCCTACCTATTCTGCACCGTTTTTTTAAGCAAAACCAAATTTCACTAAACCAAGCCTTCGGTTCATTTTTACCCACCAGCTTCTCCTGCTAAGACATGAAGGAATTCTTTGGCTGGGGTCAGGTCAAGCAGTGTGACAGGTCTATGAGAGAAATGTCTCAGCTCCTGCTTTGTGGAAGGTTGTGTCCTGAGAAAACCACGTTTCTGTGATCTTTTTAAAACAACCCCTGCTACCCCTGCACTGCAGGTTTTGGAAAACCTGTTCAATGTTAAGCAGGGGCTGTGCAAAGCAGGGGGAGTTGGTTTTGATGACCATCCAATGTTTCTCAGCAGGCCAGAGGGCTGCCCAAGCACTCCTGATGCAGGCTGGCACCTCTCACTGACGCCATGATGATATTTTGCCTTTTTATATACCCCTTTTTATACCCTTTTATATAGCTTTTATATATCCTTAGTGCTTTTAGCCCACATACTTGTAATTCCCTAAGTCTGATACCCCATGTTCCGTTAAATCAGGAAACCAAACACCCTGGAAGCCTCGCTTCTAAGGGTCAGAAAGCCCCAGACACTAAAGTCCTCTCCAAAACACATCTGTAAACTAAGATAGGCCCATCCAGGGGGGAGATTCCTCGGAATGGGGGATTCATTCAAGTCTCTCATTGGGGAATCTTTGATAGATATGCTCATTTGAAAGGCCTGTAAGTTGTACATGTGATTTATCGTGTGGAGCATTCCGGTGCGCATTTCGGCGCACTCCACCTGGACGATGTGGTGCACCAAGGATCCTTAAATAAATACCAAGGTAAAAAACCCTTTCCCTTTAACTGTGTCTGGCTTTTAACTTTAAGACCAGGAAAAGGCAGCATCACCCCACGTGCAACACTCTGCTCTTCCAACCCCTCCTTCCAGCTCTCGAAGTGCTTCTGGAGCCTTCCACTCTCCTTCAGAGCTTTGTGCAGCTCTGCCACTGCTTTTTTCACCTGATGGGCAACACCTCCTGCTCTACAGTCACAGCCCATCCACTCTCAGCCTACAAAAGGAACTCGCCCACAGTTTCACTGCCATCATTCCTGATAATTCAGTTATCCACACATCTGGTTGTCTGGGACAGAAGGGTATCTGATGTCACACAGGCATGGCGTGGATGCTTGGAACACGTTTAATGCCAGGCAGCTGCTTCGGTTCAGCTCAATGCCTCGTTTGCAATGCAAAATCCAATCCAAACCAGGACAGCTCGTGGACATTTAGAGGAGCTGGTGAGTTCAGCAGCATCTCCTGCTCCCCTAGTCTCAGCTAGCTGCTGTACAGATGTCCCGTGACGGCTGAGGGACAGCTCTCTGCAGTGCACACTCATCTTCCAGGGAGCAGGGGGAGAGGCAAAGCCATCCCCTCACTGCACTTGGCCCGAGGGATGGTGCAGGTGGGCAGCTGAAGCTCTCTGGAATGCCTGATGCCCTTAATTCTCCTGCAGATTCTCTGCCTTCCCCCCTCGGGGGGCTGCCATGGTGGCCCAGAGACAGAAGGCCACTGCTGAGCCTTCTGGGTTGTGGGGATCAGCAGAAAATGGTCTGTGAGGCAAACTCAGCATCCTTTGAGCAGCATGTGTCTGGCACTGGCATTGTCCTTCTAATTACAAATCTGACCCACTTTAAGCTTCTTGAAAATGAGCAGCTTCCAGCTGTCGATGGCTTCTTAGTGCAAACACTGGTTTAATCCCACTCCAACACAGGAGAGGTGAGCTCAGATGCTGTGTGGGTGCTTTAGAAAAAGTCACATTAATGTTAAACAGGGGCAGCTTTCTGAGCTCCTTGTCTCAAAACTCTCATCATTCAGAGGTCAAATCAGTAAAAAAATAACCCCAAAGGGTGTTCCAGCAGAAATACACACATTAATCTCTTTTCCTCACCAAGGAACATTATAAGCAATTAGATGTGGAGTAATCTGCCTTCCTGCAAGCCTTGTAATAATCCCAGAGTTTAGGCCTGAGGTAGGAGATTTTATATCCCTCCTCACAAGGTCAATTAACATTAATAATTCATCCTTCTCTAAGGCTTGCTATTTCACTGGCCTCAGTGATGTCTTGTGGCAATGAGTTCTACATTTAATTAGGTGCTGCCTAAGAAACAGCCTTATTTTAGTAGTTCTGAATAATCCACTTTCATGGGTACAGTTTGTCATGAGGCAGAGGAGCAGATGCACATGATAAACACGATTTCTTCTGCTGCCAATCAAACTTTTCAACTTTGTCCTCAGTTAGCTCCCAGATGGTTACAGGAAGGAAGTGTCAGTTTGGGAAGGTTGGGGTTTCTCTGGGGGTTCCTGGTGTGGGCTCATTCTTTAGCTGGAGGTGGGAAACTCTCTCACCTAACACAAATACAGACTCAGAGTGGTGCTCAGCTCGTTGGACCTGGAAAAGACTCCAGGCAGAGCCAGACTAGGATGTTTATTTTCACATTATGGTGAACCAGGGTCTTGGGGTTTGGTGTAGATGCCGAAAGCTGAGTTGCAGAGAGATTTTCCAGCTTTCTGCCTCTGTCTGTGAGAAAGTCTGTACTTTCTCGCAGACACTTGCTGAAAGACAGTTAGGAGTTTCTGTAAACTATCTTCTTTATCTTGCAGGTGCAGGTTGTTGTCATACTGACCAGAGAAATGTTTTTGAAGTGGGTGTTGTGAGATCTACCTAATCATTCTAAGGAGCTGGATGGTCAGGGACCAATGGCCTTGTGCCATTCAAGAGAACTAACATATAAAACCCATTTGTATCATTAAATAAAAATTCCTTTTTTCTTCTGGAACTAGAATCAGTGCCGTTTCTCACCGATCTCGGTCTCGGACAGCGACAGTTTGGCTCCCACTCACTTTAGGAACAAAACCAAATGAAATTTAACTTGCATGCGGGAGAGATAAGGGAACTGCTATGGGGATCCCAAGCAGCTGAGCAGCTGCAAGCCTGGGAGCAGCTTTCAACTCACCAGCAGCCTGCAAATCTTCCCTGAACCAGGATCCCTGGCTGCATGGACTGAGGTTCCCAGAGTTTCACTTGAGAACAGCCTGCCTGACAGACTGAAGAGGGGCACGGGGTTTGTAAGGTCCACTGGAGCGTGGAGCCAGAGGAACGGTATTTCAGGCTCTCCACGGATTGGCAGGATGGGACACCCAGCAGCAGCCACCACTGCTGTCCCAAATCTGTCCTCCCAGCATCCCCTTGTGATGAAGGAAAAACACAACTCAGATTTGTAATCACAGAATCACTAATGTTAGAAAAGACCTCTAGGATTATCGAGTCCAACCATTAACCCAGCACTGCCAAGCCCATGTCCCCAAGTGCCCAAATCACACATTTTTTGAACACTTTGAGGGATGGTGATGCCACCACTTCCCTGAGCTGCCTGTTCCAATGCTTGACCGCCCTCCCAGCGAAGAAATTTTTCCTAATATTCAATCTAAATGTCCTTTGGCACAGCTTGAGGTCATTCCCTCTCATCCTGTCACTTGTTACCTGGGAGAAGAGACCGATCCCTACCTGGCTACTTTCTAAATAAATTAACAGCAAAACCACGGGTGTCTAACCCATCCTGTAAGCCTGAACTGAGCACAGACTCACTCAGTGATGGCAAGAATTACATGTATGAAATACCAGAAAAAACTTTTGGTCACACTACCATTAGCAACGATGAACATCACTGTTACTACAACACTGTGTGACACCAGCCACACAAAGGACAGCTCCTCAGCTCTGCACAGCTCTGCAGAGGCTGCTGGGGTACTTACAGCTCCCAAATTTCAGGGGGCAGGCGTGCACATCCATTGGGAAGTCTTCCAGGTGCATGGGGCACTCAGCGTGGATGGTCAGCCTGCAAGGCAAAGCACAGGGGCTGCTCAGGGACAGGCTCAGCCCTTCTGACAAAGGCCTCGAGGTGCTCACCAGCCTCAGGGTCTCCAGGCAGAAGGCCCCCAGCGGTAGAGAGGACAGCAGGACACACATCTGGCAGCCTCTTCCATGGTGTGAACTTAACCCTATTGACCAAGTTCATCTTCACCCACTCAGTGCAAGGGGAAAACCTGCCAGAGCCCAGGACTCCTGTTTGCTTATGTGCTGTGAACAGAGCTCCCAGGGCCAGGGACACCTCAGGGACCACGCTGGGAAGCAGAGGGAAGGGGCTTCAGGGGCTTCCAGGGAACAGCCCTGGTGGTCTGGAAGGAGCTGTGGGCTGGCAGATTGTCCAAAGTCAGCCAAACCTGATGCCTGAGGTGGCCACCTAAAACACAGAGGCTAGACAAAACAAGAGAATAAAGGCAGGTATTTACTTGAAGGGCCTTCAAAGCTACACCCTGGGCAGTCCAAAGGCTCCACCCAAGATGGGCCCTGGGTCATGGGTTCTTCACACTTTTATAAGTTTGGTCCATTTTCATATCAAGGTTGATTCTCCAATTATAACCTCAGTTCATGATGTAATTACCCCAAGTTTGCCCCTCCTCTTCAGAGGCTTTTAGTTTACCCATTTTGGGCCTGATGTCCTTGAAGAGCAAGGTTTGTTATGTCCGACCAGCACGAGAGAACAGCGGCTCACAGGCCACACGAACTCAGAGTTACACACTGGGCAGTACAGGGTTTGAAAAATATAAAAATCAAAACCTAAGGCATCAAACCCATGAAGCCACCAGGGCACAACACCCCCCTGTGCATGTGGGACCCCTCATCCCACCTGCCCTGGCTCCCCCCTCGCTGGCAGCACTGCGGAGGATGCTGCAGGCAGGTGTAGACCTGCAGGGACTGTCCTGGGGCTGCCTGGGGGCATGCAGGACAACTTGTGCTTTCCAAATCCACCAAATCCCACTAGGATACCTTGTCAGGAAGCGGCTCTGTGCGGGAGGCACAGCCATAAAAGCAGCGTGCTGCAGAATATGGGGCCAGGCATAAAAGGCTCCATTATAAAGGGTTCCAAAAAAGGGAGCTCGTGTTCCTTCCTGGAGTACTGCAAAGCATGCAGCCAGGGAGAGGCAGCCAGGAGACACAACTTCCCAGGAGATGTCTAAAACAACCTTCTCTGAAGGAACCATTTGTAGGAAAAAAAAGGCCTCACTACTGATGGCTCAGCAAAACAGCAAACAAACCGTGACAGCAGCAACATGTGGATGCAAAGGGCAACTGCACAGGCTGAGGGTGGCTTGTGCAAAACTCAGGTCAAGAAGCTTCTATTGAGATATTTTCCTTCGGCTAGAAAAATGTTATTCTTCACAGAAAACACCGAGGCTTAGTCAAATGCAAAGTAAACCCTGAAAAAATAAAGGCATTGGGTTTTGTTTGCTGAAAGCAAAGAATAATTTTTTTTTTTTAAAAAGGAAATGAAATAAAATAAAAATAAAGGTTACTTCTTTCAGGCAGACAAACCTTAGATGCTTCTATCAGAAAAAAAAAAAGAAGAAAAGAAGACTGTTCTTTAAATTTGGCATAATAAAATTCAGTGGACAAAAACAAACCTTCACAAATCGTTGTAAAAAAACAAAGCAGAATGGCTGTGAGGTGGCAGGGGATGTCACAGCTGCTGTGACAGTGGCTGCACATGGCAGGTGGTGCTGTGAGAGGGGACACCCACGCACCCAGGGACCAAGGCAGCAAACCCTGCACAGCTGCAGCCTGGCTGCACTGGAACCTCCCCATCACCTGTGAGGTCTGCTCTGCCAGGTGAGGAAAGGAACCCTGTGGTTTCAGACCCACATCCAGCCTCACCTGCAGTGCCCAGAGGGGTGAGGAAAGCTGGCAACCCGAGGAGAGAGGCAGAGGAGCTAAATCAAGAAGCGGAGGAAAAGAGCTGGAAGCTGCCATAATTTTGGTGGGGCAGAGCTGGGTGGCCCAAACTCTCTGCAGCACTCAGAGCAGGGGTTAAAGCCCCAGCTCTCCCAGGCTTTGGGAATTCAGTGCATCAGAGACCAAGGACCTTGCCTACAGTGTGCCAGTCCCTTCTGGATCCATGCCCTGTAACACCCTGACAGAGAGGGGATGCTGACTGTCTTGCCTGCTTCACGTCTGGCTCCTGCCGGGCTTTCTCAGCCAAGCCAAGAACCACTGTGCCCAAAGCAACTTCTTGGAGAGAAATCTCTCTCCCTGACTTGATGATCTCTTCTTCATCACTGCACTGACTGCACCTGTGTTACATGAAAGAGAAGAAGACCTGATCTTTAGGCTTCAGGCAAGACTCATTGAAGGCTGACAGTGATTTTGACAAGCCTACAAGCACGGTGCTGTAATTATTTTCTCCTAGACACTCAAAGGCCACCATGAACAAATTGCTCATTTGCTCTGATGCCTCTCTTTTCCAATATGGATTTCAAGAAGCAGGTATGAAAACCTGGCAGCTCGGTGTGAACTCGACTCCTCCTTTTTTTCTTTTGTGATGTTCTCTTCAGCCAGCTCAAAATTCACCTGGGGAGTTCATGGCTGGCAAGCTTGTCAAGCATATTCTCACAGATCTTATTCTTCAATTCTTTCTGTGTATTCTCCAACTGCAATGGACTTTTTGCTTCTCATTTTGTCACTGTCACTTGTGTCAGGGAAATGTTGATGCATTTCCCCTGTCTCCCTCAGCAGCCCACACCAGAACGTTCCTTTTTACCTTCCCATTTTTTCATCTGCTTCACTCGTTGCTTTTTTGTTTCAAAAGGCTCTTAGCTGGGAGTTCCCAAAGTTGGCTTTTCCAAAGGATCTTATCTCTGACCATGCCTTCCTTCTGATGCATCCTGAACTCACGCAAAACACCCAGAAAAGTCTTTTCCATCCACTACACTGTCTGCAAGTGCTGGCTGTGATCATCAGCCACTCTGAATAAGGCTGAATGATCCCAAGAACTGCAGATTGTGGGTCTGGTGGGTTTGTGCCATTTAGAGCAGCCAGGAAGAGCCTCAGGGGTGACCAGGACAGCAGCAGAGACTGGCCTTGGCCAAACCCTCCTGCCCTCTCCAGGCCATGGCCAACAAGAGCAAGTGATGTCAAGGGAAGGAGACAACTTCAGGTGGGTGCTGGGTGACTCCCTGGATGTTTGGGAATGCAGCAGTTGCATTTTAAATCTAAAGCCTGTTTTCTTAGCTGAGCCAGCAAGCAATAAAACAATAAATCCATCGACAAACCACTGGAAAGGCAACCTAATCTGCCACTCCTCCAGCTACAACTGAAGGAGTTTTTAAGTCTCCCGAAATTAAATACAAAAAAGGAAAAGTCACATCATTTTCCAGCGAGGTGAGCCTGGTTCAGCAGCTTCAGCCAGCCAGAGGTCAGCAGGTTCACAGGTGACACGTGAAACAATGCCAAACCACAAGGAATGTCTCTCCCTTCCCAGACAATTACCACAGCCTCTGCAGCACTGGGATTAAAGGCTTTATTGCAGAAATTCTCATCTGTGCCCCTTATGCCATGCAAGGGAGCTGATGGCCAGAGAGCCACTGGGTTTTGCTTCACTGCTCTGATGGGCTATTCACACCCAGGAGCCCTGAAATGTCTCCTTAGAAAGCCTAAAGAGCACATAAAAAAATAGCCAAGCTGCCAGAAATCACAGCACCCAGCAGTCCTATCCTTTGGCTCGTCTGTCCCAGGCACCTGCAGTAACTTAGGCAGAACTGTCTTGAAGCCAAACCCCAGACTCCTCGTGTTTTCTCTTCACTTTGCTGGCACAATGGCACCAAAAGTGGAACAGCCAGGACAGAAACCGTGGGGGTTTTTTTTTCCTCTTTAAAGTCACGGGAAGTCCTTTGAACTGCGCCAACACAATGGCGAGAAGCGTGAATCAGGCTAAACATCCCTGTGCCAGGGCTGACGGGATAACAAACCTCTTCAGCTGCGTTCTCATGGTTACCAGGAGCTTAGCAAAGCCTTTGATGTGTCATTAGAGCCCCTGTCGTTACCTGCGTGCAGCTGCAGGATGAGCCAGGATCTCAGCCCAATTTCTGGGACGCAAATGTAATAATCCCTCGGCGCGCGAGCGGTACAAAAACATGACAGCACCCCGCACGGCGGGGCTGGCTTTGTTTATGCCAGTGATACTGCTGGAGTTTTGTCCTGATTTCTTCTCCAGGAGGTTCATTAATAACCACAGTCAGGCCGAGCAGTGTTTACGGGTTAGGCTGTGGGAGAATCTAGGTTAGGTTTAATTGCCGGGGTTTGAGCTTGAAAACCAAATCGCTTCTAGGATCCTTGTGCTGGATCTGGAAGCACTGATTTCACTTTCCATCCTCCCCCAGCCCCTGGAGATTTCAGCCCATGATGGCAGAAATGCAGTGAGATAAGGTGTTCTCTGAAGATTTCTCCCTCCTGGGACAGTTTCCTTAAAAAAGTCTGCCTGCACAAAGCCAAGCCTGGAAAACAGATCTTTGCTGTCTTTGGATCCGCTCTGGCAGGGAAAAGTTGGAACAAATCTCACCTTGTTGCCTGCTTGTGTTTTTACCAGCCAGCCAAGCTCTGGTCTGCTTGGATCTGTCTGTGATGTTTTCTAGGATCAGGCCTGGCATGGGACACAGACAAACAGCCCAGGAGAGCTGGTGCTGGGATGTCCCAGCTGCTGCTCCTGCAGAGAGGCTGCACCTCCTTCGTGTGGGAGGGTGCTGCAAAGCCTGCAGCAATCACAACTTGCCTGGGGGCTACAAAACCAGTAAAGACATGCCAAAGCCTTTGCTGAGGGAAAGACCCTGCAAAGCTCTGTGATTTCAAAAGGCAGCGTGGGAAGTTCAACCCCCTGAGCACGGCACTAGGTAGGGACCTGTTCTGGGGTTCCACAGCCCCTGTAGGGCTGCACGTGTCCTGGGCTCAGCTTTCTCTCCTGCTCTGCCTCTGCCTCAACTGAGGGTGCACAGACCCTCCTTCCAAGGACTGCACGTTGTCTTCAGCAGCACAGGCTCTCGAGGCAGAGTCCTGGGGCACACAGTGAATGTGTCAGCCTGACAGGGAAAGAAAACATCCTCCAAGTGCATAACTTGAGCACACATTGTCTGGGAACCACTGTGGCAATAACCACAAAGCCTCAACAGGCCATTCTGACAGGCCCTGTTAAGAGCAGAAGAGCTTTTAAAAGCCTTGATTCACAAAGTTGAATCCCATCAGCACAGCATTAAACTTTCACTATTTTTATATGCTTCAAGGCCAGGAAGAACGAGAACATTATCTCTGTGCCCCACACAATTCGAGCCAGAGAGCACATCCAGAGATGGCTGCAGCAGCTGAGCTTTTGTCTCTTCCTTATGTAAATCCATGCACAATTCCCAGGTCTGACACCAGAGCTTAGAGACCATAGCTGGGCTTTTGTGAGCTACTTGGATCGTGTAGGAGCACCACAAAAAGAGACTGCAGAGGCAGGGCTGCAGAATAAACCTGTACTCCCCGTGCCCTCTGAGGCAGCCAGAGGAGCAGGGAAGATGCAGAGGGATCAGTGATCCTGGGGAATGGAGAAATGCAGCTCAGTGCTGTGGTCACAAAGGCTGTTTTGTGGCCCAGGTGCCAAGGGCTGTCAGTGGTCAGGGGTGTGCACTGTGACAGTGCACTGATCCACGAGGAGAATGTGCTGAAGGAAATCTCTGGATGCTCAGCTACAGCTGCTGTGCAGCTCCTGGGAGCTCAGGTCAGTGATAAAGAGGCTCTCTCCAGGAGCTATAAATATTGTCACACAGGTGTAATTTTGCTGGATGCATGTGTCAGGCTTGCTGTTCCACCAGAGCAAGTTCATCTATAACTGTAAGCCTTGACTAAGAGAAGTTGGCTTTCCCAGCAGGATAAATAGCAAGAGACGTGTCTCTAATTGCACATCAGCAGAGCTGATCCCTCAAGGATATTGCCTGGGACAAGGGAAAGGAGCAGGAAGTTCTCAGGAGTCAAACTGAACCTGCAAGAGATCACCTGGGAAGTGCTGCCAGGCCACTGGAAATCTGGTGGGAGTCCAAACTCTGTCCCCAGTCAGCAGGGCACCCCTTTGGTATTTGCACTTGATGTCAGCTGTGTGAGTTTGGTTCAAGGTCCTGCTCCTTCCTTTAAGAAGGACACACATAGCACGTCCCTGGGCATGGGGGAGGACAGCAAATGCATCACTTGGACAGAAAACAAGAGACTGCCTCCAGCCCTTTCCTGGGAGGAGGTTTCAAAGCACTTAACAAGGGAGGGTGATACCCTCATCATCATTTGACAGGGAAATTGAGGTGGGAGTGCCTCAGTGGCAAAGGCAGGTAGGATTTGGTGTCTGAGCCTGAGGCGTGGTCCTGACTCTGCAGTCTGTGCCCTTGCATCTTCCTTTCTGAGACCCCACCCAAAAGAGACCCTGGTGGTCCTGAGCAGCACCAAGAGGAAGAAAGGGAATCATCAGATGTCCCAGGACAGACATCCCATCCTGAAGGTGTTTAACTACAATCCCAGAGGAGTCCTGCTCTGTCCCAACACGCTGTGGTCATCTGGTCAGCTCTAATCACATGCCCAGCACCAGGAGGTGCTGCCTGGAGCCCCACCTGGGCTTCACACACTGGGTAAAGGAAAGAGCTCTGTGCACAAGAGCTCCTGGTTCTGTGCAATTCAACACATGACAAAAGGTCTCACACCCAACCCTCAGCCTCTGAGTGGGCTCCTCACCTCTTACAAAGCCTTAGAGATGTATTTAAGAGGGGCCAGGAGCACATGTAAGAGGACATCCTTCACTCCCCAATTCTTCAGCAGACAGCTAAACTGAAGGATGGTTTGAATTTATTTTAAGAAATCCCAAGGCTCTCTTTTCTTCCAGAAGCTCATTCCCAAGAGTCTCATGATGCTGCTGCCATCCTGGCACCTGCCCAGCCCTGAATGGAAAAACAAATCCAATACTTTCTTAGTCACACAAAACTTGCTGAAGCTAATGGCTGTTTGCTGAATAAAGAAGTAGTGAAATGATATAAAAGCTCTGAAATTGAGTCTTTTTTTTTTTTTTTTGCTGTCTTATGCCAGCAGCTCCTGTAATACTTTACAGTCAGACAATGATACAAACGGGGGGGAGTGAGAGTTGTCTACTCGCAGGTCAGAGAGCTGGGAGCAGAACACAGCCCTTAAGTCAAGTTGGGCTTTTCCCTTCATTTACCCTATCTGCCTTAATGTGAGATCACTGATGTGTGGAGACCTAAACCCCCAGGGCAGTGGCAGGATTAGCTCATATTTGAGAACTGCTGCACAAGAGCAAGGCATTGTTTATCAATGCAGGCTGTAAAACTTGCTGACACCACGTAGATTCACAGCCAGTTTAACTATGAAGAGATGAAATTCTGCCTGGTCCTCAAAAACAGAGGTGAAAGTGCAGCCTCTCAGCACACAGAATCCACAATGAAGCCTCTTTTGGCTTGGACATGGAGACAGAGAAAACAATTTTTTAACACAAAGATTTACACCTTGCCAAAACCAGCTCAGTACCCTTCTCATGCATTTATCAGCAGCTTGTTGTTTCATTTATAACCTATGGCTCCTGCAACCCTGGCTTCTCCAAATCACAGTTTTTAATTAGCTGTTTGTTGGGGTTTTTTCCCTAATGATGTGCATTAATCACATAGATTTGGATTTTTTTATTCCACAAAGTGGGAAAAAACAACCCCATTGTTGTCACAAGCAAGCTTGGTCTCATTAGACGTGTGAAATGGTTCTGCTCTAACATACTGAACAAATTTAGATCTGTTCTCAAGCTGCTGTAGAATAACAAATTCTCCCATCCTAATGTTCCCTACCAGCATTGGATACCTGATTCATATCCCATCACAGGTCAGGAAGAAAATTAAGCCAGGTGGCGCATCAACCTCACAAACTATAGATCCCAGCACTTCTACCTCAGCACATAAATGCCAAAAATCAATGTGAATGATGAGGAAAAATCTACCTGTAAAAATGTGCCAAGCTGAGGATCAGTGATGCTACATAGGGAGGAAACAAGGAGAGCGGGGAAAGCAGCAGGGTCGGACTAAAATCTGCTGACAGAGCTAGTGGAAACCTGCACAAACCCTGCTGTGATGCACCCTGAGGTCCCTGTGTGGGCAGAGGGAGCTGGAATTCCCTGGAAGGAGACACAGACTCACCTCATGGTGTACAGGAGGGTGCCGTTGTCCACCAGGCGCAGCAGCTTGTTGGGGGTGGTCATGTTGTGGGCGACAGATTTCTTCCCGTTGTGGAAGAAGGTGTCAGGAGTCCAGATCTTACTGGCCAGCAGGTTGTTCAGGGGAAGGATCTTCATGGGACCATCAAACTTCAGCCTCTCATCTCTCCAGGATTGCCGGAAAAAGACGTCAATGGTGTATTCCTTTGGGGAGAGAGGAGAGAAAAAAAAAGTTGTGTTTTACTCAGCTCTTCATTGCAAACGAGGTGATTCCAGAGGTGGCGTCTTCAGGCACAGAGCAAACGGGGTTTTGGCACACCTGGGGTGACGTGAAGTGTGGTGCAACAGGAAGCAGGGATTAACAGCAGTGCAGGATAGATGGGATTCCCCACATTTTGGATAATGACTTAGCTGTGATGTCAAAATGTGCGTGTCAGAGCTGCTGAGCACTGCAGAGAAGCTGCAGCACAGCCTACAGTGGCCACAGCTGGGGCAGCCCTGTTGCACCACCACCACCTCTACCCAGGTGTTTCGGGGGAGGAAGGCCATTATGGGCAGCTACACTGGTATTTTAGAAGGCAAAAATAAAGATCCTGGAGATGGAATCTGGCCAGGATGCTGGTAATTATATCCCTGCTCATAAAAAAAAAATAGAAGAAATAAACTTGCATGACATTGTCTTAATGTTATTTTGTTCCCCAGGCCACCTTTAGAAAATCATTGAATCGAGGACTTCACAGACTTGCATTACAAGATCCTGTGACTTTCTTTTGTCTTCTTTTCTTTGTTTTATTTCCCTTTCCTTCTTTTTTTTCCTTTCTTTTTTTTTCTTTTTTTCCCTCTTTTTTCTTCTTTCTGCCAGTACAGAAACCCATTTCCTAGGCCAAATTCCAGCTGGGGCAGTTAGAAGTCACCTCTTTGAACCCCTGCAGCCAAGGCCAGCTCCCCTCTCAGTGAATGCAGATTCAGCAACCACTTTTAGGGAGAGATGGGGTCTTTGGAAAACCTGTCTGTCCCAACTGTTCTTCCTCCCCCTGCTGCTGCAGACTCGTAATCTTTATTTATGCATTCTTGGAGGCCGCAGGACCAACTAAACTTATCATTGTGAGTGATTCCTTTCCTGCAGCACTTCTCAGCAGCTCTTAAAAACTGCTGTGCATCGCTTTCCTATAGGACAGAAAAATTCCTACAGGTTTTGCAGCAGATGGCAGCGGAATGGGAGCATCTCAATAAATAAATCCATCCCTGCTCCCTGGCCACGGAGCCACCCCTGCTCAAATATGAACCTTCTGGAGCTTGGCTGGGGGAAGGAAAGAGGAGATTCCACATTCCCATGGGCTCTGCTCTGGACAAGGTGTTTTGCCCCTTCATGGAAGTGATCTTTAATTCGTGGTTTTAAGCTCTGTAAAGGGATAAACCCAAAGAAATTAGCCTGTGTGCAGCCCCAGGAGGTTTGGGAAGAGTCCTTATCAGGAGAAGAGCTCTCCCATTCCCTGTTCCTATTTAAAAAGTGCCAGACAAAGAAGCAAAACATTTTTAACGACTTCCAAGGCCCTGCTTTTCTCCTTTAATGCTTAGGAATCGTTCCTGAAGGAAAGAGAAATCGTGTTCAGAATCTTCCCCTCTTTTTTAGGCTTCTTCTCATAAAAGCATCATTCCCAACTCACCCCTTCCAAGGAGCACACTTAGTTCTGTGTTACGCTCTTCTCTGCCTACAGAAGTGACTGAAAACATCAAGACTGACTCTGTCCTCAGAGTCCATCCACGAAATGAAAAAAAAATCCCCTCCAATTTTTGTTTTCCTTTGTATAATTTCCCTGGGACTGAGGCGAAGCTGCAAGAGCTCGGTACCGGAGATCGGGGCGCGCGTCAGGTCTGATCAGGCTCCGCTCTCCAAACTTGAGAGAGAGATTAGGAGTCCCTTGGAGCACCTCGGTGAAAAGGTCTCCACCTCTTCCACCTCCTCCTCCTCCACGCTTCGTAAGCAGCTGCTCTCCCCCGCTCCCCACGGCAGCTTTACCTGCCTCTCCTCCATCACCATAATTACAGGCTCGGGATGCGCCGGAGCCGCTTCCCAGGGCACTGAGTAATGGCTGTGGGAGGGGTGGGAGCACAGCACCAAGCAGCTGCCAGCGGGGAAGGAGGGACTTCCCCGCTCCCGAGATGAAAGGGAGCCCCAGAGCAGGCTCTCCCCACGCTTCCCGAGGAGATGGGGTTTCTCTCCCTCGCTTTTAACAGCAGAGCTAAAGCGCATTCGCTATGCATTTGTAAAATACACGGAACGAAAGCACGCGGAGGGGAAATAATTTATTATTCCTTAACTGTCTTCCTAATTTTAAATTCATTTTGTCAAATCACATTGCAGAGAATACCTTCCTCTTTTCAATACCTCATATTTTTTTCTTCACAGTTCATTATACACACTCCCTTAATCAAATATGCTCCACCTTGGAAGTAATTATCAGATACTCCCCAAGGGCTACGATTGCTGAATATATTATGGGTCTCTGCTGTGGTAGGAAAGCAGGAGAGAGAGAGGGAGGACTCAGATGAGGTTCATAATCTTGATTACACTGACACCAACTTAACTTCCTACCCTGGAGGGAGTGGTCTTCCCAAAGCAACACGGATTTGCGTGATGGAGTGAGCACCTCCATGAAACACGGAGATTTTATTCTCCCCCAGCTCCTCTGCTTGCCAGGATTGCTGTGGGACAGCTGAAGAGATGTTCAGGTTATGTCAGCTCAGAAAGTTCAACCCTTGCAGTCTGGAGGGGCTGTGAGAGCCACAGGACACTGCTCCCTCTCCCAGAACGAGCTCCCTCCATGGCACCGACTGCCCACCCCCGGCCTGGGCTATGCCAGCACCAGGCCACCTCAGGGGCTGGACATGCAGGAGGGGCTCAGTCCTGAATGCACAACTGTCCTCACGAGGCACCCTGGAACTCCTGAGCAACCACCCCCAGCCAGCCCTTCTCCGGGTGCGTGTGGAACACGAGCTGCAAGAAATGCTGTTGAGAAACCTCACTATTAATTATGCTCCACAGTCCTGTTTTAATTAGAAGACAAAGTGTTGTGGGAATACAAGCCTAAATTCAGACCTCAGGCCTTTTCATTAATAATCTTCCCTGAACATGTCAAAATAGTGCAATCAGTTCATGCTTTTTCTGTTTTCTCTTTTGCCTCCCTTCTGGTTCAGGCACTGAGGACGGTTTGATGGTGAATCATTCTCACTGCCACCAAACCAGAGCTGATTCTGGCACCCTCCCCTCTTCCCAGGGAGCACCTGCCTTCCTCCAGTTATCAACTGGTTTCCAAAAGCCCAAGCATGCCTGAGAAACAACCCCTGGCACTGAGCTACCCCCAGCTCTTGTCACTTAGGAAAATCTTGCTTTTGCCCATATTTTCCTGGGATGAGGGTGGGACAGATCCACTGCAGGCGAGGAGAAGCCATCCCTCCCTGTGGGGTGACCAGCCAGGGGCACCTACCATGTCTGTGTCCGAGACAGGGCCGAAACTCGTCACGTAAATGTCTGTCTTGACTTCGGTTACACTGTCTGGGACAAAAAAGAAAAAAAAAAGGGGAAAAAAAAAGCAATTAGAGAGCTGAATTTCTTTGTGCAGGGAAAGGTTTGAGGTTTGTTATATGGTGTTTATTCCTGCTCAGCTGAACCCTCAGCACCGTGCTCTGTGCCCCAAACAACGGCTGATTTTATCACTCGTAATTGGGCACATTCATCTCCAGTGCAGCTCTGCTGCTTCCCACGCTTACACTGAGGACAAATCTGTCCCACACGGCCAGACAATGCATATTTACAGAATCTGTGTGGCTGCAGGAGCCGTACCCCGGTACAGATCCACATGTTTTCCATACAGAGGTAAGCCCTGATGCTTTGAAACTCCTTTTTAATCTGAAATCCCTTTGTGTCTCCCAGACAGATAAACAGCCTAGCAATGTTCCAGCCGTTTTAGGAAACCCTGGGTTTGTTACAGCTCCAGGCTTATCTGTATGTAAAAAGAATCAATATTCTGATTGCCTTTTACTGCCATCGTGCTTGCTGTTCTCCTAAGTGCCTCGCTCTCACAAAGCTGCTGCTCGCCCACACCACGTGCTGCCCCTGCATCCCGGGCTGAGATTCCCTCACGGATGCTGAGCAGCAGCCGCACAGCCCCTGCAAAGCCACAGAGCCCCACTGCCTGCCCAGGTGCTAAAACCAGGGGCAGTTTTAACCTCGTGCCTTCAGACAAGCTGGAGTGCTGTGCAGAACACGGCCAGCAGCACGTGCTGGACAGCACACAGAGCTCTCCTTCTCGGCTTCCTCGGGTTTTGGCGTGTTTCCTAATTGACACCTCCGCTGCCACCCCCACTTTGCAGGGAAATCAAGGCACAGTGGTTTCCCAGATTTACAGTCCTGTGCTCTGCCCACTGGGTTGTGCTCAGAACACGATGGATGAGCTGCCTTGAGTCCAGCACTCAGTTCCCATAAATCCTCCCCACTTTAGGGATAGATCACGCTGTTGTGTGGCATTAGCTGGCTCAGAGCTGCTCTCCTAATGAAAGAACCAATTTAAAGCTGCAGAGCAGAGTTCATGTTTTATGCACAGTACCCAATTTTGGCCACTGCAGCAGCCTCACAAGTAGCCTGGATGGCCCATTGTTTAATTTAGTTATGGAAATCCTTCTGTCCCCTGAGAGTTATTTCACAGTACTATGAAGCTTAAGTTTGTGCTTCAAAGTTTTACATCCCAAAATAAGATAATGCATTCTGGCAGGGTTTTCTCCTTAATGGCTAAAATATACGTATACATGTCTTTAGTCATTATGGCTGAGAAGCTTTTGATGCAGCCCGTGGCTGGTATTATTGTGCTATATAAGTAACCCTTGATCTCGTCTTGATGCGATAAAAAGAAGGTTAAAGAGAAATATGTGCGCGGTGCACTTTCTGAAACACCCAGAAGTCTAAACAAAACGAGCCCCTTCTGTAAGGCTGAAACACTCTGAGTGTTCTCAGCCTCCCTCCAAACAAGTCCCCAGATGAGGCAGGCAGCAGAGAACATTTAGTGATGCGAGGCTCTTCCCGCTAGCCCATGCGGCGACAGAAAGCTCATTATGTCTTGGAGAAAACACAGAACTCTCTCTCCCCTCCCCTCCTCCCTCCCTGGCATTCAGCTGCAGCCATGGACAGCAGATCAGGAGCTGTGGCCACCCACGGCCAGGGAAGACAGTCCCTGGGAAGTGCAGGAGGAGCTGTCCCCTGCACTTTACAATGTGCTCTTCTGGGTCCAAGCACAGCGGAAGGGATTCAGGAAGTCAGGAGAAAACAAAAAGGCAGAATTAGTTTTGTACACCTTTTGATGTGATCCTGCAATCCTTAAATGAGCCTTTATGTCCTCATCATGCTGTAACCTGGCTGTCACAGAGCTCCAGAGACCCCTTCCCAACCCTTCAATCTGCTGGTAAATCCAATCACCGATAATGGCATTAGGAAACTTCAATAATCTATTAATAACTTATTAATATTAATAACTAATTACATGGTGGGTCTGAAGAGAATCCCCCATTTCCAGACTGCAGATTTACCCCCTGACCAGGCCATTGCAGCACCCAGTGAAGGGACAAGCTGGGGCTTCATCGCTGGCTCATGGATGTCCCTCAGCACAGAGAAAAACGAGCTTCCTGCACCTCTCATGGCAAAAGCCAGACTGAACCCTCCCTGTTAATATGTGCTCCTAAGGGCAGGATTTGGCTGGGATCCGGAGGGATTTCTGAAATTAAATCATTGCTACGCAAGCAGGGATTTCAGCAGAGCTGGGAAATCCAGAGATAAGTAAAACACCAGCAGAACAGAGCAAGTTCCAGCCTCAGAGATTCGCTTCCTTTGTGATCCCACAGCCCAAGAGCATCTGCACTGCTCCCAGCTCTGTGACTGTCAGACCTCCTCCTTCAGAGGAATCAGGACCTGCCCCAGCAGCCTCCCCTCTCCTCACCCTCACACCTACCCACCCTGAGCCTGAACGAGAAGAAACTGCATCTGCTTTTTCAGCAAGAGAAAGCTGAGAGAAGAGCATCTCCTGCCTCTGCTGAGAGACATGGCAGGGAAATTCCTATCTCCTCCTCAATCCACAGATGTGCTCACACTGCAGCTTGGCTGTCTTGCCCAGCTCTCCCCAAAGATTTAATAATTAAGGACTGTATAGGGGAGTAGGCACTTTCCCTAGAACTGCTGCAGAACACAAAATGGCATTTTTCATCTCCTGGCAGCATCTTTCCCTGTAATTCAATTTTTTTTACAAGCACAAGTTGAGCCTTCAAACCTGCTGGGGTGGCAGGTGGATGCTGCCAGACCTGTTTATAACCAGGGAAACGAAAATGCAAGGACTGGGTTCAGGTAGGGAGCTGGAGCAGAGCAAGGACCAGAGCCCAGCTCTGGCTGCCCTAAGGAATGGCACAACCCTGCCCAGCAGAGCCCTTGCTGGGCTGAACAAGCCCCTTTTGGCCACCCTGCCGAGCTGCTGCACCAGGAATGCAAAAAAAGACCCCGGAGCCAAGGTGAAACTGGAAGAGCAAGATATTTTCACGTTCAGTATTTGAACATGGGCAGAATTTGGAGATCCAAGTGTCATGCTGTGTTCCCAAGTCATTTGTTTGAGGCCGATTCCCTCGTCTGGGGGCTTTGCCCATTTATAGGCTCAGCCTATTCCCTGGCTTCAGCACAACCACGGTTCTAGAAACAATTTGGAGCAGTATGTGAGCAGAACAAGGTGCTGCAGGTCCCACGGGGTGCAGAGCCCTCTCCCTGCCTGCCAGGCCACGCTGCCTTGCTCCCACCTGTAGAAATCCCCCACAGCTGGGCAGATCTGCAATGCAAATGGTAAACAAAACAACCCTTCCCACAGCGTTACCATGGCACTTCCTACACCTGCCTGCTTTTTAAGAGCTCCCCCTCTCCTCCAGGAATCTGCTACCCCAGATCTGGCTGCTCGTGTACACCCAAATCCCCCGTCCCAGCCCTGCGGGGAGGCACAGACCCAGCCCCACACCAGCAGGGTCTGTCACTTCCCTAGTGTGCAGAAGGTGTAAATCAGCAGCGGCTGTTGCTGAGGTGCTTCGGGCTTTCCATTTTCCCTGTGCCCCCATCCGAGCCCTCCCCATCTTCCCGGCCCAAGGCAGGCACCCCCCGTTTCTCCTGCAATCCCGCCTTTAAGCGCTCGTGACTCCCCGGGCCCGGGAGGAGATAGCTATTATTTACAAAATGACGGAGTGCTATTTTTACTCCCTTCTTGGAAGCCCCGGCAGCAGCAGCAGCAGAGCTGGAATACAAATTACGCCGCCTCGCTGCCTCTCCCCTCCCCGGCTGCAGAGCCGCCTCTAAAAGTCATCCTGGGCGGGGGGCACAGGGGGCTGGTGTTAAACCTCCCCCTGCACTCATCGAGAGCTGTTTATTCAAGAACCACAGGGCGATGCCCCGGCTCGGCCGCTCGTGTGCGGGCTGCGGAGGTGCGGGCACGCTGGGCGGGCGGGGGGGTTCCCGAGGCTGTGCCGCCAGCCAGCCGGGGTGATGTGCCCGCAGCCGGGCGCTGGGGGCTCCCGAGCGATGTGTGCTGCGAAAAACAGCGGCGAAGCCGCTGCGGCTCCGTGCAGGGGATTCCTGGATGCTGCGCTGACGTCAGGGAGGATGCACGGATGAACGGGATGAGCCGGGGGATGGGGACCTCCGCCAGGCAGCACCAGGGCTCTGCGGGGACCTGAGGGACCTGGGAGGTGACAAAGCCGTCTGAGCTGGTGTTTCTGTGCGGGGACCTAAGGGAGCTCCGAGGTGACAAAGCTGTCTCTGCTGGTGGTTTCTGGGCAGGGCAGTGTGGCTGAGAATAGAAGGGTTCACGTTTTTCTGCACCCAGAGGTGCAAACCCTCAATCCGCTCCAGGTCAGCTCCTGGAGGGAGATGTTTCTGCTCTGGGCTCCAATATCCCATCTCCAGCTGTGGGCACGACCTAAGAAGGGCAGTGACAAGCTGATAGTGCCCCTTAGCTCCCTCCTAGACAACCCCAGTCACCCTCAGCTCAAGAGTTTCTGAGGTCTCCTTATTCAGTGTCCCCTCAAACACACAGAATCCTTCGGGAAGGATTCCCACCAGCCTGTGCTGACAGCAGTGTCACCATGAAGAGAGGGGATGCAGTGTTGCTCTCTCCCACATCACACAACCCAAAGCGACCACACCGGACACCAGGGTGGTGCTTTCCAGGTAACTCAGCAACCCTGGGAAGGGAAACACAAGAAGTCAGCTTGTACTACTGACTTCCACCTCATACCTTCCCCCAGCTCCTTGCCATAGTAATTAACAAGCAGCGGAAGGTAATTTTTGCAGCTGCACACAGAAGCTCTTTGTGTGTTTCATTCTTCGCCTTCTCAGCCTCCCACTGGGGGAATTTAATTTTCCTTCCACTTTTAGCCTGTGGAACAAAAGAGATTTCCGTGACCTTTGCTACAAGCTCCACGAGCCCACTGGAGCTGAGCTGCACCACAGCCCCGGGCAGCCCTTCCCTTCAGAGGTGTCACTCTACATCCCCAGCCAGAAACTCCACCCTCGGGTCCCTCCTCTCCCTCTTCGGGACAACTTCAGTCTGTGGGCTGCCTTTCCCAGTCCCTGCCTGTGGGTTTTCAGATGGCCTTTATCCTGTGGTGCTGCCTTGTTTTGGAAGGAAGGAGCTGCATGGTGTCTCCCTGCAGGGAGAGAGGCATGGAAGAAGGGAGGGACATTATATGGTGGTGTGGCACGTGGCACCCTCGCTTGTGACCTGGCACTTGGGACTGCCAGGCCAGTGCTGGGAGAGGACAGGGGGGCACAAGCAGAGGGGTAGGTGCCCAAGAGGAGAGGGTAACCTCTGTCCACAACCTAAAGCTGCAGATATGGTGACATCTACATCACCAAGCACACACCAGAAAGCCCTGATGGGGCCTTCACTGCTGCTCCCCTGCTGTGGGGGCAGTAAGACTCCCCCACATACATTAGAATTGCTTTTCTTGCAATTTTTTTTTTTTTGAGGCAGCTCAGAAATAGCAGCAGAGAAGGCAACATTTCAGTGAACAGCACTGCAGTGCTGTTGATGCCTCCTGGGCTTGTCCAGCCCAGCCAGGAGATAAAGCTGACTCCAAGGACATCGACAGAGCTCCTGCCACACAAAAGGCCATAAAGCAGCGCGAGCTATTGCCAATGTCACGACCACAAACAGCCCTGCTGCACCTGGAGTGCTTCCACACCAGGCATCCTGGGAGCAGAGACTGTGCTGGGGTCAGGAGGGAAAGGCTGGGGAACAGAGGTGGCAAAAACCCACGAGAATCTACTGGCATTCCCTCCAGCCTCTGGGAAAAGGAGAGCAGAGCTGGAGTGCAGAGATGCAGACAGGTCTCAGCACAAGCCCTTCTCTCTCCTCAGCTGGATATGACTTGGGGATCTCAGACAGCACAGACAGAGGTCATGATCAATCTCTTCAAACTCCCAGTCCCAAAGTAAAAACACATCTTTTCAGACATTGCTTGGCTGTTGCACCGCCCCAGCAACCTTGAATATGAAATTACTTGCTCAGAAGAGAAAGCCAAGTCTCCTATCACAGACACTCACCCCTGTCTGGCAGCTCATCTTGGGCACCTTTCCCAAAAGTGGACAGCAGTGTGTACAAGTTCTTCTTCTGAGAAAGAAGCAGCAAGACCATACACAGGATGTCTCGGTCCTGTCAGGGCCGAGTGGCAGCCAGCAGGGCCAGGAGTGCCACCAGGGAGCTGGCAGCTGGCCCAGCCCTTCAGAGGCCAGACAGAGCTAACAGCAGCATCAGCTCTAATTCCCTGAACTACCTGAAACACCCACGCTTCCAGGAAAATTTGGCAGAAGCATCATGACGCAGCCGAGACCCCGCTGGCCCCACAGGTAATCCTGCAGGTAGTTCAGCCCACCCAGACCTCACCACCTCTGATGGCATCTGCCTCTCTCTAGGGAGCACAGAGATGAGGATGAGCAGGCTCCATGGATGAAGGCTGGTGGCCTGGGAGCAGCCACTGTGGTTAAGGATGCTCATCTGCTGCAAAGTGGGGTCAGCCAAGGACAGAGCACTGGGAAATCTGTACTCTGCAGAATAAACCACATAGTAAGGAAAGAAACAATATAAATGTCTGAAACAAACGTCTTATCTCAGCAAAAGCAGGGGTGAGTAAGAGCCTGCAGGGGATTGCCAACAAGACCTTTGGGTTGGATCCTTATCTAGCTCTGCCACGTCATGGACGATTTGTCTCACGCAGTTTTGCCTGGCTATTTGCTTGATTCTAGAATAACTGGGTCTGTGTAACAGCTCTGATGCCCTCAGTTATGCTCCCAGTGACTTCTGCAGGGTTATGATCAAAAAGGCATCGTGTTCAGATGGGGAACAAGGCTATCTGCTGCTCGCCAGGAAAGCATGGAGCCTGTTTCCCCAGTCCTGGGGTGCCGAGGCTTTTTTTTACCCACTGCTGCTGCTCCAATCCCCTGGCACTGCCAGCATTTGCTGTACAGCCAGTTCCCAAGTTGCTGCTCTGTGAGCCGTGGTGATTAATTACTGCCTTCTCTCTGGTGTGATGGCAAATCAGTGTCTACAATTGCATGTCCTCCAGCCAGACTAGAGAGAAATCATCCGATCTGTAAACACAGCTACGCGTGTGGTGTCACTTCTAGCTGTGCTCCTCTCCCTTCTCCCCTCAACCTGGATATTTCAGGGAGAACGAGGAGTTTAAAAGAATTTCAGGGGCTGTCTCAAGAGACAGCCAACAACGAAGCCACTCACACGTGATGAGAGAGATCAGCATGGTCTGCAATTACATGTGCTTAATTCTTCAGTGCAGATGAAGTGAGATGATGCCTGTCAAACCCTCGGAAAGACAGCCTGCCCTGGCTCCCTTTCTTAGCAGGGCCACGGAGAGCTGAGGCAGGGAATAGATTTATTCCCTCACACCACATGCTGCAGATGCAGAGTTTTCACATGGCTGCAACCAATGTCCTCTGCAGGAACGAGCGGCAGGACCATGAAGCGACCCAGTTACCACTTGAGGATGGCTTGTCTGGGATTTATGGCACGCTGTCAGGTACGGATGGACGTGGAAAACTCCCTGGGTTTGATGCCTTAGGTTTTAACTTTTATATTTTCCAGATCCTGCACTGCCCAGTGTGTAACTGAGGTTTCGTGTGGCCTGTGAGCTGCTGTTCCCTCGTGCTGGTTGGACATAACAAACCTCTCCAAGTTTGCTCTTCAAGGACACCCAGATTGTCCCAGGCCCCAAAATGTGTAAACTAAAGCCTTGAGAGGAAGAGCAAGCTTGGGGTAATCACATCATTAACTGAAATTATAATTGGAGAATTAACCCTGATATGCAAATGGACCAAACTTATAAAAGTGAGAAGAACCCGTGACCCAGGGCCCAGCTTGGTGGAGCCCCTTGAAGGCCTTACACTCCCAAGGTGAACCTTTGAAGGCCCTTCAAATAAATACCTACTTTTATTCTCTTATTCTTGTCTAGCCTCTGCTTCCAGGCGGCCACTTCAAGGCATCAGGTTTGGAAGAGAAATCCCTCAGGAGTCTGGAAATGTGCTGTCCATGTGCTCGTGGCTCTGAGCCAGGTCTGAGCTCTCTCTACACCTACACAACTCCGTAACTCCAAATACAACTCCAGCTCCATAAGGGAGTTTGGATCAAGGCACAACTGTTGCTTAAAGCAGGAGTCAGACACACCTTGCTCCTCAGCACAGTGCTGAGAGGCACAGGGGGCATCTGGTGGGCCCTTTTGGGTACCTGCACTCCCTCCCCAGCACTTCTGTGGGAGTAACAGCACAGGGTAGCTCAGTTTTCTGGTCTGACCTCGCTGCACTGCCCCTTTTTCTCAACACACACTGGATGAGGGGGCTTCAGGCTCACCTGGCACGCTGGGTAAGCCCAGGTGTTGCTGCAGAAGGTGCTACAGGGATTTCACACCCTCCCATGCTGGTGAAAGGCATTTTCTCACCCTTGTCAAGAGTGTGGGGTGCAGGTTACAGCTCTATCCAGCAGAGCAGCCTAGGAGAGATGCTGCTCCACCAGCAGCAGAGCCAACAAACACTGCTTCCCACAGATCAGCTTTTCCTCCCTGTTCTTCTGATGCCTAACATCAGTTGATCCCACCTAGTTACCTCTCTCTGCTTTGGGTCTTTTTCCACTCAGCTTCATAATTCCACAAATCTTGCAGGGACTCCAAATCTCGGAGTTATCTACCTTTTCTGTCAGGCTTTGTTCAGATCAGCCAGCGGGCTCTAAAGCTTACAGAAGACAAAAGGCAGCAAGATGGGTGTGATAAGCCTTTACACCATTAGAAGCCCTGGCAAAAAACCTACCACAAGGCTCCACAGAATGTAGTTTAATTTAGCTTCCCCCCCATTTATCCACATGCACGTATTCTTATCACCACATTAAGACACACATCCAGGGGTTAGACTCAGGATGTGGTGAAAGCTCTTGATAAACATCCAGTCCAGCAGGAATGGAAGAAAAGAGTCAGAAGCAGCGAGTGCTGGAGGGTGTGCAGCCATGGAGGCTTTACACACACCCCTCATTCTCACACATACAGACTACAAACAGAGCCTACAAATTAGCTGTGCTATTTTTGTCACAGACAGAACTAAGACAGAATGAACAAAGCTACTGTCGTTACTATTTTAAGGACTCAGGACACCCTCAGATGGCAGGAAGACAGAGGAGGAATATGTATGTATGAGCATGCTTTTAGAGGTTCTGCAGTGCTCCGAGACCCCGCGGTAATGGGAGGGAGATGCTACATAAACATGTTTGTTATACATTATAAATACAATGAGAAAACGTGTGAATATAAATTAGCATGCATAATTTACCACACTGGGTATTAAAGCCTGTCCTTGATGGCTGAGCCAGAGGCGCTTGGGAAAGGGAATCCCTGCTAGTCCCTGTGGACAGGGGAAGAGAAGTCAGGCAACGCCGTGCTGCCAGCTGGTACATCCAGCTGTGCCTAAGGAAACCAAAGCCAGGAGAATTTTGCTGCAGGAGCAGTAACTTGAGGGCAAAAATGCCAGTCTGCTACCTCAGCATTAGGCAAGCCACTCCATGTTACCTGCAAACCACCTGTGCTCTGGTTTGGGCCTGCCTTACCTTAATCTTCAAGGTAATTTTGCCCTTTAGGGATCAATTCCAGCGTTCTTGCTGACCATATCAAAGGATCTTGGTGAACAGCACCCTTGGGGAGAGACTGCAGCGGGTTCAGTGCCTCAGTGCTGTGGCTGAGGTTGCAAACACAGGAGAGATGAGGCACCAGGACAATGCAGTCACAGGGGCCTTTGCTGTATCCCTGCACACATGTACAACCCAGCTGGCAAAACCACTTATTAGACCAGGCTTATCCATAACCTGCATGGACACCGTGTGGCTCTGAAGCTTCTTCCTCAGGCAGACTGGCCCTGGCAGCTTTTTGCTTACTCCCTTCCCTAAAAATACTGAGCCTTTCGTTAACTCATTCTCAGCAAGCCTTTCTTTAACAGAAATCACCACCTCCCAACAGGCCACAGTTGCTTTAAGAGGAGCTGCAAAACCTTCAGATCGGTGCCAGTAACATCCTTAGCATTTGTAAAGCAATTACTGAGCTCTGCAATTCATCAGGCAGATCCCCAGGAAAAAGATAAGCACAAAGGTGCCATATAAAGCTGCTGCTGCCAACCTGATAATCATTGACAGACAACAGAGAAAACAGCTGCAAAGACTGGAAAGCCAGGAAGAAAATGCAAGAAAAATCAGAGAATCATTAAGGTTGGAAAAGACCTCTAAGATCAAGTCCAACCATCAACCCAGCACCACCACCATGTCCCACCACTAAGCCATGTCCTCAAGCGCCATATCCACATTTTCTGAACACTTCTAGGAATGGTGACTCCACCACTTCACTGGGCAGCCTGTTCCAGAGCTTGACAACCCTTTAAGTAAATAAATTTTCCCTAATATCCAACCTGAACCTCCCCTGACTCAACTTGAGGCCATTTCCCCCCATCCTGTCACTGGTTGCCTGGGAGAAGAGACCGATCCCCACCTGGCTGCACCCTCCTGTCAGGGAGGTGTAGAGAGTGAAAAGGTCCCTCCTGAACCTCCTTTTCTCCAGGCTGAGCCCCTTTCCCAGCTCCCTCAGCTGCTCCTGGTGCCCCAGACCCTTCCCCAGCTCCGTTCCCTTCCCTGGACACGCTCCAGCCCCTCAATGTCCCTCTTGTCATGAGGGGCTCCAAACCAGTCTCACTCAAACCAAATGAGACACACACTGCATTAAATTTATGTCATTGCAGAGGGAGAAGGAACAAAAGAGATGTCTCAGTGAAGTGCATGAGGTCTGCAGGCTGAGCCCTGAGCTCCAGCCCCACCACTGCTGCTCTCTGCACCGTGGCACTGAGCACACAGGGAAGGCAGCTCTGCTGTGCCTCGGCCTCCCCAACCTGCCTTCCAGCCCCAGCACTGCCTTCCCGTGCCTCTGGCTGTCTCTCATTCCAGGTTGCTCTGCAGGCTGAGGATTGCCAGACCATGTGATGGGCTGTAGTGGGCAAAAAATGGAAATAAAAAAAATAGAAAGTGACTCCTGGGGGTTGCTGTACAGCTCAGAGGAAGGGCCCGTTTAATTTTCAAGCTTGTCCCCTGAGGCCAGCACCAGGTACTGAGACAAGATACAAGAGTACCCTAGCAGGGAGCAACACTGTCATTTGCACTCTGGTTCCCTCATCCATTAGCTCCTGGCTGGCGTTTCCTTCCGTGGAGAACTCAATCAGCTCCTCAGACAGCGTCCCTCCGGTGATGCTTCTGGCATCCTTCACCTCCTCCGCCCCCAGGGCACTGCAGACAAATGTTTTCCCTCCTTTATTCACCCCAACGTGGTCTGAGCTGTGCCAGAGCCCAGCTCTGCAGCGAGCTGTCTGTCCCCTGTCATGCATGGGTCACTGGGCTGCGTGGCCAGTGCTCATTTACTTCAGCAGTGCCAATACAGTGTGAAAATAAACTTATTTAATTCACGCTGCCCTGCACTGGTCAATTTAGCATTTCCCCTGAGCTCACCCTGTGCCACCTCTGTGCACGGGGCTGCTGCATACCGAGAAAGGCACTGGGAAAGAAAGGAAAAGGAAATGCACTGGAAAACAAAGGAAAGAAAGAAATGCACTGACTGCCAGGTGCAGGTAACTCCTCCTGGCTTTGCTGCACAGAAAAACAGAGTCTCCAAAGCACGAGATAAACCCCCAAACATGCACTGTGCTCCTCCAGGACATCCTCTCTCACCTGCCTTCCCCCTGCTTCCCAGGAAAAATCCCAAACGGGGCCAGCAAACCCTGGCAGCAGTGGAGTCATGCCCACGTGGCAAGATGGGCTTAGTTGTGCATTCAGGCTGCTGTTTTATCCCCAGGTGAGCAAAACAATTTCAGAGTAAATTCCATTTTGGCTCTAAATCTCCCCCTCCCCAGCACTGTTCAGGCACCAGCATTGCCTGTCCCAAGGAGAGGAAGGCTTTTTTTAATCACAGTTACTCAGAGAAATTCAGCAGCTGATACGGAATTGTCAGTCCTGCCCACTACATGGATTATGATATGCTGCATGGTACTCTGATACTCCCATCAGAGACAGGCAGAGGGCAGATGCCTCCAGATGTATGTAATTTTTAATTTCCTTTGCTGGGGAAAATGTTTTCTTGTTTTAGTGATGTATGTTCAAAGCGTTCCAGTTCCCATGGCAACTCCCTGCTTCCACTGGAGATGTCATTTTTCATGCCATCCCTTCAGAATTCGACATCTCCTAGCAGAAGTTTTGAAGAAATGTCTCTCTTAAATATATATTTATTAGAGACAGTGCCCGAGAGTGCGTTTTATTGACACGTTTCTTAGGTGACTCAGCCTACAGAGGAGAGAGCTGTCTCCAGAAATATGCTGCCTGCCAATCTCCCTTTCCTCAGCTTCTGTTTTCAACCACAACTCTCCCTCTCTTTTCCTGCCATAGAGTTATTTGCCAGCACCTGCTCCCCATTTTGTTTTTTTTTTAAATTCCTTTCTGTTCCCATCACTCCTGTCCATGCCCAGCTCCCCAGCAGAGCATGAGGGGAGTGCCCAACCAGCTCAGCACCAGCCGACAGTGTCTGTGCCCATTCTCTGCCAGCACATTTGCATGTAGAGAAAACCCCAAAGTACTGCAAAATAGAGACTGCACGAGCCTCTCCATGCTGGGGGTGCAGCAGCAGAGCACCTGCAGCTCCCTGCCCCTGGATGCTCTCCCTGTGCCACCTGGCTGTAGCTCTTTGGGTGCCCCTTGGGAAGGGGTGAGGGCATCAAAATACTCATCCCGCTCCCCAGGGCAGGAGCCTGGGCATGGGGCTCCCACCCTGGCTGGTGCCACTTGGGCAGCAGTTTCAGTGGTTCAGGATGTTGTGGTACCTCTCTGTGCCCCTCAGGGGTGGAGCTGAGGGATGCTGAGATGGAGCCACCTCCCTGCCTAACCCCAGCCTTCCCTGCCCCACCAAGGCACGCTGCCTGCCCCTAATCATCACCCCCCAAACCCTACACCCCTGGCTCTGCACAGCCCTGCAGAGAACGGGAGATGCAACCTCCCTGCCACAGCAGCTTCCAGAGATTTTTCACGAGACCCCGGCGGAGAGTTTCTATTCCAGGCTGCAAGGAGCCCCCAGCTCTGCTGCCCTCTGAGATAGGGGAGCCCCCAGGCCCTGTGGGGCTGTTCAGGCTCCCCCACGTACCCTCGCTTTCCCCACAATCAGCATCTCCCAGCAGCTCCTCGGAAAGAGGCGGCTCCAGCCCCGCGAGGATCCCGGTGGGAAGCCGCGCTGGAGATCCTTAATAGAGCTGTAACATTACAGCTCCAAATTGCCTTCCTCCAGGAGACAAATCCGAGCGAGGAAATTGGTAGGAGCTGAGCAGATCTGGAGGCTGATGGAGCTAATCCCAGGCATGTTTAAATGCAAAGGCCCAGGGAGCCCCGCTCAAACCCGACACGAGCGCCGGAGCTTGCTGCTGGGTTTAATTCTCAGGTGCAGCCTGCTCCGAGGGGTGGGAAAAGCAGGGAAAATCAAAACACTGGGAGCAAACACCACATGCCAGCTTCCAGGTCAGGACCTGAGCAAAACCACAGCCAAACAGCAGCTCCTGTTCACCCCGTTTTAGAAACCACACGGATGAACACTGCTGGTGTCCCTCGGAGGAGTTTAGAAACATTTTCTTAGCCCAGCCTGGAACAGGGACACACAGGCTCAGGGGACACTTCTTGCTGACTCCAGACTTCACATTAATTGTCCCGTCCCACCAGCCATTAATCAAACGTCTTCCACTTGCATTTTTATTGAAAATCAATTTAATAAAGTAGGTGGGAGTCCACATGCTTCCATAACATCAGATAAATATTCATGGACGCTTACACTGCTTTAGCTAAATGAGTTTTTTAAATTTAACTGGTGCAATTTCCTCGTTCCTTAATATATGGCTTGGCTTGCCCTTGCTCGGGAACAGAGACGAGGTGGGACTGGCTCACTCACAGGCACACCAAGGAAAACTCCTTTGCTCTGGAGCCAGCACCTTTGGGCCAGGATTATGTCACCAGTAATTGGAAATACCAGTGCTGGGGTCAGTGTCACCCGGAGCGAATCCCCAGAGCTGAGGTGGAATTCCAAAGGGCCACTTGGAGCTGAAAACTCATTTTCCACCTCTGAGAGGGTGGCCCCCATTTTTACCTCGGCAGGTGTGCCCTTCGATTTCCACTTTTCCCTCCCTGTTTAAGCAGCCATCGTGCTCCAGCAGCCAAAGCTAATGAAAATCCTCAGAAAATGCACCCCCCTGATGGTTGCTGAAGGAGGTTAAAAGGCCTCCAGCTACCAAAACACACCAGGGAAAGAACAGAAACACACCCACTCAGAATATGAGAGTCCTTGGAGAAGGGATGAGTGCCACGATCAGCATCGCTGAGACAATCCCCACCTGCAGCCCTGGGGAGGGCAGGTTAACCCCAACCAAGGCTCCTTGCTGCAGCCCTCCTTCCCAAAGGCGGTTCTCAGAGCCAGATGGAAGAAAGGAAAAGCCTGACACATGGATCAAATTTAGGAGACGGGCAGGACTCAGACAGTCCCTATCAGTGAGAGATTTTACAGCGTCTAATGGCTCTTTGTGAACTGGAGCAGTGAGGAGCTGCAGCTCCCAAAAAGCAGCAATGCAGGGCAGTCCAGCCACTGCCAGGATTCTTGTCGTGTTATCCCAGTGATACTCCTCTCTTGAAAGGCAGTGCTTTAGAAATCCAGCACACCATCACTTTGCCTTTGTTACTAACTCAGACTGACTTGTTTTCATCACTACAGCCCCGACCTAATTCCCTGTGCACACGCTCCCCACAGCAGCTCAGAGCCCCGGACGGGATTTGCTTTCCCTGTGCTTTGGTGACATGAAGGTTGTGACTGGCCCTGCAGACTGGCACAGAGAGCCCGAGCCCAGGGACAGGGCACAGAGCCCTCCCTGCCCCATGCACTTCCACTCCTGACAGTCACATTTCCCCATGCTCCAGCTCCGGGGCGTGGATGGTGTGAAGACAAACGGGATCCATGAAGTGCCACCGTCATCGTTTTCCCTTTATCCCCAGCAGCTACAGAGGCAGCAGAGGTGGGCAATCCTCACTTTGTGATGTCACCAGAGCCTCGCTGCTCGGTTCCTCCCAAAACACAGCAGGGACAGTTCTCCTGCAAGCCTCCCAGAGCACTGATTCCCCTGATTTCCCTGCTATTAAGACAGCAGCCCTGCTCTGGAGAGATCACGCTGGCTGGAGACAAACTGCCTGTCAGCAAACAGCGCTAAATACAGGGTATCACACTCGACAGATGATGGCATGCTTTTTGTGTTTCCTCTCTTGGATGCAGGTCACACCACTAATGTCATCTCCAAACACCGAAATCCTACATGTGAAAAGGTAAAGCTTAATTGCCTTGAACAGCAACTCTTGTATTGACTCCAACATAAGGCCCATAAATATTAATACAGCTATATTTAGCCCCTTTCAATTATACATACAAAATTGAACATCTTTCTGGGAACAAATCAGTCCGGATAGGGCTTGGATTTTTTTCCTTTTCCCTTTTCCCTTTTCCCTTTTTAATGCATTCTGCATCAAAATAATAATAATTCCAATAGAGCCAAAGCTTTAAAATTAAACCCAAAACAACAAAACCAGTGGATGGAGGCAAAGTCTTCAAGGCATTTTCAGCTGGCAACTCGCTGGGCAGGTGTTCAGAGGCTCTTGCACACTCCAAACCTCAGCCCTGCCCCACCTGGTTCCCATTTATTTGTTAGACTCAGTCCCTTTGCTGGAAGGCAGCAAATGGGCCCCACTGAAGGTGTGTCCCCAGAGGGACACACAGGGGAGCTGCTGGGAGAGGGATGCTCGAGGGAGGTCCCATCCAAGCATGGCCATGCCCACACAGAGCATTCTGCAGTTAAAGACCTTCTCCTTTGTATAAAAATCACATCCACTTTACTGATTTGCAAATTAATTATACATCGCTTCCCTTGCCAAAGTGGACTTAATGGTATTAACATTACATGACAAAGAGAAGCTATCAGAAAGCTTCTCTCATAATGATGGCTAGATTGATCAGAGGAGAAGAAAGGAGATTTCATGCTTTTATTCTTTAACCCTTCCTCATGAAAGCAGACAAGGCCCTTTTCTAGGAAAAGCCTTTTTCAAATTCTCGGGTGAGACCAGGTGTGTCTCTCCGAAGGGAAGAGCTCTAATCTTTCATGCACAAAAGCCTGGAATTCAATCCCCATATGTGCACAGACCCTTCATGGAAAACACAACTCGAGGGGAAAAAAACCCCTCAGTTTGCACCTTCATTTTTTGCAGGACAGCGGCCACAGCTGGCTAAAGTGACATCCACATGATGAGGTAAGAACTCAGGTGAGTAAGTAGGAATGCAGACAGCAAAAAAAGAAATTGATCTGGACTGTATGGACACAAAACTTCCTGAACAAGAGCTCCAAAGGATGCAGTAAGCCCTGTGCGGAGCCTCTGGCACTGTACCCAGCCAATGGCTGTGCTTTGGGGGGGTTTTTTATGGTCCTCAGACCCTCTCCTCAACAAAATTACTCGTATCAGAACGGATCCTTCCAAACCAGAGCTGTCTGAAATGGCTTTTGTGATGCTGAAACAGCTTCTGGACTTCTCAGACACAATTTATTTCGCTTCAGTCACGAGTTGTTCCATCCACTGACTCAGCCTGAACTTTGTCATCAATAGGATTTTCTAGCAGGTTGGGAGAGGGGGGGGAAAAAAGAAAAAAATCATAGGCTTCTTCCATGCCTGTTGTTCTCAACACTTTGGTTTGAATTATATCCTTCCAGAAGGTAAAGAGAACGGGGTGTCCTTTCTTCACAATGCAAATTGCAGATTAAAATCCCTCTCTAGGATATACTCTGTGCCTATAATTGTCAGTATTCCACAAGTACTCTTTTTTTTTCTATAAACATTAGCTGCACATCCTTCAGAGGCCCATTTTAAAATTAAAGTTACAGGTTGGTAGACAAAGAAATATTACAGGAAATTCCTGCCCCACCAGGTGAGTTTTGCCACTTACTGCAACAGGGTATTTCCCTCTGACTTTTAACAGTACTTGCTTAAGGGACCCTACACAGTTTAGCCTCACAGCACTCCCCAAAGCCCCTCTTTCACCCTCACAAACACCCCAGTATTTTTATTTAATCAAACTACAACCTTCAAATAAATGGAACGGCATTAAGAAGCTAACAGGTCTGAATCAGCAGCATTAATCCCCCCTCCACAGGGGGCTCACATTGATGGGATTTGATTGCTTCTTCCAGATGGATCAGGGCTGAAATTCACCACCAACACGATCAATGACTTTGCCTCATCAGACAGAAGCAGTGCCTCTGTATTACTACATGAACTGCTGCAAACATTTTATCCTCTAGCTCAACAAATAAAATAGCTGCTGTTTCCTCACTATTTGACTGGTTGTTTCACCACCAGCTTCCCAGAACAAACCAATTAAAGTTGTTTTTAAACTCTATAACATCCAATAAAAAAAAATCTTCTTTCTCAATCCATATCAAAGCCACATTATAAATCCTTTACATGGGACTGAACGAATGGAAATTCTAATAAAGGAGAAGCTGCCACAGTCCAACAGATCAATAAAGACATCCTCACAAGCAGTTTATAGCCATCTATAACATCATCTACTAATGTTCTTAAACCCATCTAACACATGTTCCACATGCTGAAACATCAGCCATCGCCTTCCAGAGTTATTATAAACAAACACCATCATCCCGTCTCTGACACATCCACAGCTCCCCCTCGGGCAGGGATCAGCTGCCCGACGTTCATGCTGCTTCACTGCAGGTGTCTGATCCAGCACTGGAGCCCGGAGATGTTACTCCAGTACATGTTACTGGGGCAAAAATCCCCTCCAGATGGTTTTCCTTTCCTTTCCTTTCCTAGAAAAATTTCTCGCCCTTTGGGGAAAATCTTGCGTGGGTGCACGGCAGGGTCAGCAGCTCCTCGCTGGAAACGCACACAGCAAGGGAGGGCACCGGCTGAAAGCAAGCATCCACAGGAGCAGCAGAAACACCTATCCCTCCTCACAAATCACAACCCCACAGCCTGAGGGCTTGGCTGGGCTGCTCTGGAGAGCCCAGGACTGTGCACAGCAAGGATAACTGGTGATGGACTTCGGCCACATGACTGCCCCGTCAGAGGGTGGCTGGGCAGGGACCCAGCCTGGTGACCACTCACAGCTCTGCAGTGGCACTGGCAGCTGCCAGATGCCCCAAAAGCACCAGGTGCTGACCCAAAAAAGCACCCAGGTGCTGTTTCACACTGAAAGCAATCACTCTCTTTTCACAATGGGTTCCTGACCCCTCCCGAGTGTTTGTGATATCCCTGAAGCATTGATACGGGCTTGTTGCCCTCAGCACATTCATAACTTATTTAGGAGAAGACTTCCACCCTTAGGCACAGCTGTCAGGGCCGTGTTCCTCGCCTGCCTTCTGATGTGTGCAAGGCTTTTCACACAGAGCCCACCCTCGCCGTGCACCGGGGGTTTGAACAGCAACACCACCGGGAATTCTGCACCGGAGAGGAGAGCGCCAGGGCTCGGCAAATCCACGGCAAAGCTGCCTTTGGAGAGCTGCCCCCGAGGGGAAGACAACCTTTCCTTAATTTGTTCACAGATCTCGACTTCAGAAGTTTGACGAGACAGAGCAGGGTCCCCGTTGCCCAGAAAGGTAAACAGAAGGAAACGCTGCTCAGGCAATGCCGCAGCTTCAAATTAAAACTCATCAAGGAAGCTCAGACAAAGACAAAAATCTGAGATAAGATCTGGATTTTGTTTTTTTTTTCCTAAGAAAGGATCAAATTCTTCCCTGGAGTAATCAATACAAAGCAGGAAGTCAGATCAGAAAGAAGAGATGAGAAGTAGGGAGAACTGCAACATTAAGACAGAAAAACAGACTAAACACAGACCTGAAAGCATAGAAATTGTAATAAACCACAGAGGACCACTCTGTTTGTCATCTCATGTTTCTCTCACACAAACAGTAGATCTAGATAATGTGTATGAGGCAGCTTCATCACACACGGGTGAAAAACCTATCCACAAGTGAAAAGGACAATTTCAATGTTTCATCCAGATTTTAGGAAATAAAAAGTTCTATAAACTTCAATCTGGACAATTTAACAATTTCTACCGCTGTTACAGGTTACTTTCACTGCAAACAGATTTCTTCCTGGATCCTGCCAGGGAGATAAAGTCTCACTGTTTTATCTTGGAGAGCATTGTACTTTCAGGAGAAGGCAGTTCTGTAATTTAATCATTCTATTTCAGCCCCTCTTCCTTAATCCTCCCACAGTGACAGACCAGCCCTTACCTGCAGGAGGTCAGGCCAAAATGACAGATGCACTGAGGTGTAACACACCAAGCATCTCGGGAATGTCTCAACCTAAAGGGAGCTGCTCTGAACCCAAATCCAAAACCTCTTGGCCATCAGCACTTGAATTAGTGAAATACAGGTGGCCAGACAGGGATACAGATGTTCCTCAGGAGCCATCCTGCCAAACTACACCGTCATTAAGAGAGGAGGAAGAAACACTGCACCGCAGAAAGAGGAAATGAAAGAAACCCCAACCGAGGTGCACTTCACCAACAAAATAATAATGGAAATACAACAGCAGGATAAATATTAACAGGTGGCTATAGATCAAAACCACTGGCAAGACAGAGCTGACACAGTAAGGATAGATAAAACACACCACAGGCTCAGTGGGGCAGCCCTGATCTGAGTCCTGTTGTGAGCAGCAAGCCCTGACTGCACCAAGCCCTGCTCGAGCCCAACGTGGGCTGAGAGGTGCTGACACCAAGCCACAAAGAACACCACAGTGGAGAGGAGGAAGAGGAGCCTGGGTTGCTTTCACTCTCTGGATATGCCCAGCTGGGAGGGTACAAACTGGGGCTCCGCTCTGCCTGGATGGGACCAAGCCCAGGGACAAGGAATGGGTGCCACGCCCTGTGCCCAAGGAAGAAGGAACCCAAGGGGTGAAGTGCCTTGCTCTGCCTGGGGAATTGCATTGCTTTAATCCAGATGTCTGTGTTTGCTGGTCCTGCTGAACCCCACGGACACTTCAGGAGGCTCCTCAGTGTCCAGAAGCCCCTGGTGCAGAGCTGGCCTGGCAGGATGCTCAGCAGCCACCACCCCCTAGCAGGGCTGAGCTGTTCAGGGACTCCAGAGATGCTGTAGAAGCTTCAAGGAAATACCCCGAGTTACTCTATCAGTTATGCTGCATCCAGGAGGGATAACATTGATCGATCCCAGCCCAGCTGCTTAACACGGTACAAATTGCTTTTTAATTGCAATTGGAGAAACTGGCTTATCTGGGATGTTTACAACTCATCTTTTAGAAAACTGATCAGCCTACTCTCTTCTCCTCTTCCTTGGGGCAAAATCTTTCCCTCCTGGCACACCCTGGAAAAGGACAGCAGTTTCCTGGAATGCTTCCCAAGCACTCAATACAGAGACTTTGTCCAGCACTGCTCCAGATGCCCTCTGGGTTCCTCACCCTTACCCCAAATGTACCTCAGGCACACCCCTGGCCCTGTGGAGCAGGCAGTCTCTAGCTGAGCTGGAAGAAACCCCTGCCTGCTTTGCAAACAGCTGTGGGAAGGTCCCACCTGCCTCCTCCTCCAGCAGTCGGGTGCTCTCTGACAGCCCTGCATTGCCAAAGCATATTAAAAGCATTCTTGAGGCTGTAAGGAAGGAACAGCCCGGAAATGTCCCCTCCTGCCCCTGCCCAGGCATTCCCAGGGTGGCTCTACTTCATTTGCAGCACAATGGACCCAAATGTCATCAGTTAGGAAATCAGGCAGAGGGGGTAAAGCTGTCCAGGGAGCACCACTGACCCTCAAACCCCCAACCACTGCATTCTCCCTCCTGGTCACTGTGCTGGATGTCACACGGGCCCTGTAAGGACTGCAGGGACACACAGGGTAGTTTTGTGCATCCATCATTCTTGGAGCATCACTCGTGGTCCCGTCACTTGCATCCCACTCCTTCAGCATCTCTTCTTTTTGGGCACAGGATATCTCTCCCTTGGTCAGATAGTTCCACCTCCTTCTCCTGGCCACATCTCCTCTCTCCTGCTCTTGCAAGCTCCAGGTGCATAAATGAGGCTCTGCAGGGAGCCTCACCAAGAACCTGAGAGCCACAAACAGACACTTCCCACTGCAGCCCCTCCGGGCTGGGCAGAGGCTCTGTGTGATTTCACAGCTCCAGACCAGGAGCAGAGGCCCGTGCTGTCCACAGAAGCTCTCTGGGGACATTTGCTGATCCTGCAAGGTTGGCCATGACAACAGATGTCTCCATTCCCTCGGGGTTCTCGTCTGACTTAATAACCAATCTGCCCCATGTTCTCCCAGGGGAAACACAGGTTATCTGCTGACAGCTCCCTCCTCTCCTCCCTCACTCTGAGTCCTAGAAGATGATCTGTTTATGCAGCTACCCCTTCCCTGAGCCCAGACTGTCTTCCAGTGGTCATGAGGCCAAGGGAATGACTTGGGTCTGTTCCTAAGAGGAATCCAGCCCTGGCTCAGCTGGCAGAGACAGGGAGAAACCTCCTGCCAGACACTGGGACACAAATGGTCGTGTCCCCAGAGCAGAAGGAGGGGTCTTTCAGCCACCTTCCCTCTGCCTTTCTTCTTCTAAGTCAGCCTGAACTGTGCTCACAAACCTCCCCTTGCCTCAGGACAGCACGGACTCCTGGCTGGACAGGATGTGTCCAGTCTGGGGGCCCAGGGCCACCCTCACCTGGAGCCTGGCTCTGCAGCACCAGGCACTCCTGAGCAGCCTCAGCACGGGTTTGCTTCAGCTCGTGTCTGCAGCATCCTGGTAGGAAGAGGAGCTCTGGCATGGGAGCT
Source organism: Edolisoma coerulescens (assembly GCA_013397115.1). Classification (NCBI taxonomy): domain Eukaryota; kingdom Metazoa; phylum Chordata; class Aves; order Passeriformes; family Campephagidae; genus Edolisoma; species Edolisoma coerulescens. The sequence goes on from VWZW01003297.1 coordinate 187,485, forward strand.
ATTAGAGTGGGTGGCAGCAGATGGTGAAAACAGAGGGGATAAGAAAATAAATACAAAGAGGCTATCTTGAGGGGAGAAGTCACCACATTAACACTCTGTTGCTTACACAGTGACTCCTCCCAAAGTCTAAACAAACACTGCTCGGTTCCCGGCGCACGGGAGGCTGAGGGAGGGGGACAGCACTGAGCACACACAGCACTGCACAGCCCTGGGAGGTGCTGCAGCCCCAAACCCTGCTCATCCCTCCACACCCCAAATGTTTGCAGGGGGATCCCATCCAGAACAGGAAAACCAGCCAAGCAAACAACCAGCATGTCCTGCTTCACACAGGTTACACATAATTTAGGGAAGTCCATCCTTCCACCAGCCTGGGTGTGGACACAAGATCACCACACGTGCCCCCTCCATGGACTGCAGGGTCCCAATGGATGCTCTTGCCTGACATCTTCAGAAAAGCAAGTGGAAGACATTCCCAAGGGAAATGGGGAGACAGCAGGGACCACCCAGTGCTGTGTCACAGGAAAATCAACGTTCCTTGTCCATCACGCAGTCCCACAGCAGCACAGCTGCTCACCTGGAGCAAGGCAATCACTTTCCCAGCCCTCACACGGCCCTGGACAGCAGGACCCATCTCTTGCTGACTGCCACCCCCAGGCTCTTCCATCAACCCCAAACTCCAGAGTCTGCAGGACCATTTCAGCTTCTCTGGCCACCAGCAGCAATAGGAAAGGTCTTTCCCTCTAATTCTCCTCCTGAGAGACCTCCAAGGGTTCAGCCTTGGGAAAAACAACTAAAAGTGAGGAGAGCATGGCTCACCAGGCTGGTCCACACACACTAGGACAACTCTCTCAAATCAAGAGCCCCCCAAACCTGCAGCCCTCATCACCACCTCCCATCTGGGTCTGCCAGAGTGCCTCAGCAGGGGAACACCGAGGTGAAAGCAGTCTTTAAACACGCAATGGCTGGCGCAGGGAAAGGCAATTTATTATGTTAAACACGTTATTAAAGGATCTGAAGCAACAGAGCAAAGATGTTCCAAGAAAGGTTTGAACTCCCCCAGCAAGGGGCTCCTGGGAGTCCTCTTGCTAATACTTTGCACGGGCTTGTCTGCAGCTGAGCCTGCAGTGAGCACAAATGCCCCCTCAGTCCCCTCACAGAACCCGTTTCAGTTCGATCAATACAGCCATCGGGGAGACTCGAGGAAGCAAAGCTATTAGTGGGACCACAGTTAATTCTGGGGGAAAGAAACAAGCAACAAAAGCAATAAAACTGATTGATTGCTTATGCAGACACGGTAACCCTTTCCTGTCTGCGTCCTGCAGCACAGCAGAGAGGAGGATGCTCACTGGAAAAGACCTTTTTCCCCAGGTTTGGCATGGTCTCAAAGGGCAGCTGCAGGGCAGAGGGCCGTGGCAGAGAGGTGGACAGGGGGCTGGGAAGAGGCAAGGCTGCTCTGGACAAGGAAAGGGCCATTCCAGGAGATCCCATCAGCATGCAGGAGCTCAGGAAAGCCTCTCTTGGCAGCAGGACCTTCGGAAAATGGGACAGCATGTGGTAACTCCAGCTTTGGGTGGAAGTCACGGTCCAGCAGCACACCTCTGCTGAGCAGGAGAGCTCAGAGCAGTGCAGGGACATCCCCTGGGCAGCCCCAGGGACACACCAGGGGATTGTCAGCACCCAGGAGGGGCCATGCCTGCCACAGCAGCAATGTACCAGGAAACCAGCCAGGCCCACGTCTCCCTGGCCTCACAGCTGTCTTCCCCACACATCTCCCCATTTCTTCTGCCTCCTCACATTATGCTGGCTGTAGCTGTAGGCATTAGGTGGGAAGGTGACTGCCATGGCTTTGCTTTCTGAAGCACCTCAGACAAGCGCAGGAGGTTGCAGAGAGCCTCTGCAGCAGCAGCCGTGGTGGCAGCAGTGTCGAATGCAGCTCAGGAGGCAGCAGGGCCTGGGTGAGTGCCCGGTGCCCAGAGCAGCACAGGGGGAGAGCTTGCCAGGTGACAGCTGCATAGGAAATAACTGAGAACATGTGGAGATAGAGGCTGTGTAGCAAAGCAAACTGACTAAAAAGCAACGCCAACGAGAGCTGAAGGTTCTGCAAGCCGGTGGTACAGAACCACAGGATCGTTCAGGTTGGAAAAGATCATCGAAGTCCAGCTGTCCACCCAGCACCACCACCATGTTCAGCACTAACCCCTGTCCCCAAGTGCCACACCAACACATTCCAGGGATGGTGACTCTACCATTTCCCCAGAGAGCCTGTTCCAGAGATTTACAACTCTTTCTGTAAAAATTTTTTTCCCTAACATCTAATCTAAACCTCCCCTGGTGCAACTTGAGGCCATTTCCTCTCGTCCTGTCATTTGCTACCTTGGAGAACAGACTGACCCACCCCTGGCTACAACCTTCTTTCAGGGAGCTGCACAAAGTGAGAATGTCCCCCCTTTTCTCCAGGCTGAACTGCCCCAGCTGCTCCTCATCACATTTCTGCTCCAGACCCTTCCCCAGCTCTGCTGCCTTTCTCTGGACACGCTCCAGCCCCTGGATGTCTTTCTTTCCTTTCTGAATGTATCAGCATTTCTGGAAGGGTAATGCCTCTAAAACAGCAGGAATAAGTTCACCCACAGCTGCTCCATCTGCAGGCCTGTCCTTGCACTGCCACAGGCCGCCACAGCACCCAGGGGCCTGCACCTCTCAGCCCTCACGGTGTCCAACAGCACAGACTCAAAATGGGGAAACAGCCACAGGCTGAGCCTGGCACTGAACCAGCCTCCCCTCCTGACAGCACCAGAGCTTTTAAAAAGTCATCCGTGCTGCCTCTCCTTGCTAAAGCCACGCAGCTGTGGCAAGCACCCGACTGACCTCCGAGCCCAGGCCGCAGGCGGTTGTCGTATCCATCCAGGAGCCTGTCCAGGATGCGCGTGAAAATGGTGATGTTGTCTTTGCTGTCATCCACGACGTCCGAGACGTGCTTCTGAGAGAGCCTGGCACACGTGGAGGGGGGAAAAACCAGGAAAAAAACGTGAGAAGGGAAATCTACGCTGTGCGTGCTCTGAGCAGGAATGAGGGGAAGCTGGTTCCTGCTCCAGCCTGAACTGCAGGATGGGGCTCAGCTTTCGATAAAATGATGTGTTTGCAGGACTCAGCACAGGGCATTTCTGACCAGGTCCCCACAGACCTCACCACTGAGGCCTCCCTGCTGCCCATTCCCACCTTTCCCTGCTCACAGCCAGCAGCACCATGGGGGGGTTCAGGATTTAGGGTTTAGGAGCCCTATTTTAATAGGGAGCTTGCCCCAGTGTCCCTTGCCTGACCCTAAGAATGGGCATTTTCTGAGCAGAGGCCGTGGGAAGCTCAATCATTCAAGTGCCACCGTCTCCTTACAGGCAGCATGGAAGAAGTGACACCAGTGATTTGCCAGATTGAGCCATTTCAAAGATCTCTGCCCCAGGGAAGAGGGGAGGCAGAAAAGTAAGAATTCAGTAAACAGGCTTAAAGCCTGATCATTAAAACTCTTAGTGAACCATCCCTGCAGTTTGCTGAACTTTCCCTGTCTATAAAAACAAATGAGTTTCCACATTCCCATCTCTGCTCAACACAAGAAGCCTGGAAGCCCCCAAACAAGACGATTTCCTCAGAACGCATTCTGCCCCAGGTGGAATAAAACAAGGTGTAAATTCCTCTAAAAAAAGCACATCTCGCTGAACAAAACCTTCAGTGCAGTTTTGCAAACACAAGGGGCTCAAGTAATACATTTGCATTTTGTGCCTTCCTTTCAATCAACAGAAAAGGAGCTTGTGAGTCCTTCTGGAACCACCTGCCTCTAAAAGAGATTTCAGACGACACAGAGCAGCGGTGCTGTGGCTTCAAGCACAGCTTTCCCCAGCAGAAATAGCTGTTAGGACCAAAACAAATGGAAAGGCAGAAGATTAAGTAACAGAAAACAAAAAAGGAAAAATCTATAGAGATGAAGAATTTTCAAGGAAGATGGAAGAGGAAATAAGAGAGAGACAAATGAGGCCAAAAAAAAGATTAAGAGGCACAGAGAGGCAGTGGGATGGCTGAGGGAGCCCAGCCAGGCAGGGGAAAAAAAGGCTGCTGGAGCAGAGGGATGCTCAGCAGCGGCTCCAGGAGCCCCTCGGGAGCAGGGAAGCCCTGACTGGCAAACTGGCACTAAATGGAGAGAGGAATAACTGGGGAGCACTGGCCAGATGAAGACCATGAATGCCACAAACCAGAGGTGGTGGTGGTTCAAGTCATGGTTGCAATTACCAAGGACAGCACCTATGACCATCAGAAATGTCACCCTGGGGGAAGAGAAGGCCCTAAATTGTCCCTTTCTAACACTTCTGCCCCTTTCCTTCCCACCCCAGCCTTATTTCCTTTGATGTGTGCAGCCACTGGTTTGAACATGCACCAGGGGAAAAAAGAAAACAACAAAAAACTACAGGAAAAAGAATATTATTTAAGGAGTTCAAAGCTTAATCCTGCTGCATGCCATCTGGTCAGACTGGTTACCCCTGACACTACTGGTGCACCTGTAAATACACTGTGAAAGGTATCATAGTAAGGTGACAACTACCAGAGCTGGCCTGGAGTTCTCTATCAAAATGTTCACCCAAAAGAAAACCCAGATTCTGTGAGATAAAAATAGAGCAAAGAGTATTTCCTAGCAAAAGAGGAAAAATTGAGAGCAGGGTATGGGTACTTTTAGAGTCAAGCTGAATCAATACTATTTAGAATGCCGCAGTTAATTGAAATATTCCATTTTGGGCAATTCTGACATTAATTTTCATTGGCTTCATTGACCAAACACTCTGGGAAATTGCATTTCAAGTGCCTGAGGTCCTCTTCTCCGGGGGCACATCACACCTCTCACAGGACCACTTGGCCTCTGTTTTTTAGCAAAACAACACCCGGAGAAGTGGCCAAGCCAGGAAGTTGAGCCTGCAGGAACACAAGGAGGGTAACACAGTGCTGAATTCCAGTTTCCATAGGGTCTGGAGGTGAGGCATGGTTGGGATGACACCTAGCCCAGCCCTAATGCAACCTGCCCGATCCAAACCACTCCTGACATTACAAACTGCATCACAGCCTCCAAGATTTCCATCTGAATCCAAACGCTGCTTTTGGCTTTTCATCTGGACTCGGACTCCCTGCAGGTAAAGTAGAGTTTTGAGAAATTTAACAAATGCCTGCAGTAATTAGTGGGGTTTCAATTGTACCAGCTTTCAGTAGATGTCATGGTTAAAAGCAATCTGTCTCAGTGTCTGCTGATGAGTATATAACCATCTATAACTTATGAATAGCTAGCATGCTCATGAAAGCTCATTCATTAATGTTTTATAAGCTATCTTTAAAAATTACCCATAATATAAAGAGCGAGAGGATGGATTTTTGTGAAGGAACTCCTGGCGGAGGCTCGGCGGTGATGGGAAAAATGAGTTTACAAATTTCAAAGCTGTTTTACTTAGCCTGACATTTGAGGGTTTGACTTCAATGTGAGCAGTGTGGGATTCACTCGGGAGGTGCTGGGGGAAGAGCAGCGTGGGCAGGACAAGGGAAGGTGCAGGTGGGGGAGAGCCAGCAGCACCTCTGCCTGGCACCTGATTTGGGCTAATAATTGTTCCCCAGGAAAGCTCTGGGCTGCCTCACCTCACCTCAACGTAAAGCTAAAGCTGCCCTTTAGCAAGGCACAAAGGAACTGCAAGGAGATGTGGGGATCAAGGTTTTAAAATAATTAAAATCCTTTAGGCAGGAAGGACGGAGGTTCACAGCAAATTTAATTAGGATAGGCTTCAGGAAAAGTCATTACCTTGCCACCTGTGCCCAGGCTCTCTGGGGAGCAGCACAGGGGTCCCCTTGCACACAATTGAGGAAGCAAATCCTCCTGGGGACCAATATTCCGAGCAATCCCTGCGTGGCAGGTGGCGAGGGAGCAGCAGAATACATGATGGGGAGGAAAAGGCAGCAGGGAGGAAGGCAGAGCTGCAGGCACAGGGGACGGGGACAACCCCCACAGCCATCGTGGGGAGGGGACCCGGCCCCAGCAGCCAGAGTGGGTGGGAGGGCAGTGCCCAGGGCTGGCTGTGCCCGTGCAGGAGGGCAGGGTCAGCACTTACAGGGCCAGGCACGCTCAGGAGGGAGCTGCAAAGCCAGATCCAAGCGGACAAAGCAAAACAGGCAGGACCGGGCAGGAGGGGCAGCACCGACATCTTTTCATGCATGAGGATCCTTGATCCCTACTGGACTTGTAACAGCAGACAGCATTTCAGTGTCCATACCTGGCACTCTAAAGGCTTTTCTAAATGTTTTATAGAAGTCATGTATTATTTGCATTTCTCTCCCTCTGAGCAGAGCTCCTCCCTCCCCACAGCTGGCGGCATCTCCGTCTCCCCTCCTCGAAGGGCTCCCCGAGCTAACCCAGCACGGGCTCTGGCGGGATGCAGTCACGGACTAACAGGCTTTCATCTCCTCCAGACAGCTTCCAGAGGCTGGGAAGGTGAGGCTGGCAGCAGCACTCTCCTTGCCAGGACAGCCAGAGCCTGCACAGCCAGGCAGAGGAGAGCAGCATGCCCAGCCAGGGCTGGCAGAGAACCCCGGTGCTGCAGCAGCTCAGGTGTGCTGCCCGTGGGTCATCACACCATTAACAGCCAAAGAGATGAAGCAGATTGATTTTCTGTTCTTTAAAATAGTGGTAAAATATTAAATGGGGTGGGGGGAATCTCTCCTCCAGGTTAAAACTCAGGCAAGCAGAGTCCTTGCCCAGAATGAATTGTGCAGAGGCCAAAGCTGAAAATAGGTTTTGTTGCAAAAAATGCTGACAACTGTCCTCAGTGAGAGCACCTCAAATAATGCCAATGTCAGCCACGTTAGGGACTGAACAGTCCCTGGGTGAGAGGCAGGGGGACGGGGACGAGGGGAAACAACACAGCAGAGACACTTTTTAGTGCCCTGCCCTGGACTGCTTCACGCAGGTACTGACCCCGGGATATTTAAGTTCAGCAAGAGGACTGCAGCCTCGGCCAACAGCTCAGCACTCACCACCTTACCCAGCATCAGCAGGGAGAGCCAGAACCAGGACGAGGACTCCAAGGCTGAGGAGGGAGAAGGGCCCCATTCCCGGGAGCCTCGATGCCATAGTGTCAGTGTGCAGCCACTGCAAAACCAGCCTCCAAAACCTGCCAGGGAGGGACAGAGGGGAATGAGAGGAGAGAAAAGAGATTTTATTCACTAAGGAAAAGCAAACAGTTAGGTTTTTCATGTTGGGCAGCAGTCAGTATTTCTGGGGTCCTGTATTTGAAATGTCAGGGAACCCCCAGGACCCAAAGGCAGCATCGTGCCCTGGACCACTGCTGGCCCTGGGGCAGCTGCATGGGGGGGTCAGAGCCAAGCAGGTAAATGCACATAAAACCCTCACCCCACCCTCACAGCAGCTCCTGCAGCTCCCCAGGTGCTTCAGCAGCAAGTGCAAAGCTCAATTTCCAAAGTAACCAGACTTCCACCCATCCCTTCCTCCACCTCACCCTGCAGTCCCAGTCAGCTCCTGCCCCTCGCAGCAGTCCCCAGCTCACCTGGCTCCTCTGCTACCTCGGTGACATCCACACAGCAGAACCACCTGTGAAGCCTCAAGACCCTTTTTTTTTTTTTCCCCAACATCTTTTTCTAGACAGTTAAACCCTCATTTAATTCCGGTAATGACACTGCCAGAAATTATTATTAAGTTTGACCACCGAGGCCCAAGGTGGTGGGGATGCTCGACGACACCACACTTAGCGTGCTCAGAGTTTTCATTAATGCTCAGTTTTACTTTTATTGTGATGTTATTGCACATTTAACTGCCTTCTCCTTTTATGTATCTCATTATGTTGATGCACCTTGGAGCAGCACTGCCAAGCAACAGCCTGGATAAATACAGCTTGTCGTGACATCTCCCCCTCACAACGCCCCACGTCTGGCACACGGGGGATTCAGCACCGTGGCAGCCGGGCACAGCCAGCCCCTGTGAGCCCCCAGAGCCAGCAGTGAAGGCTCCAGTCAATCACAGCATGCAGAAACCAGGGCAAGATGCTGGTGCCAGCCAAATGGGACCTCTGGATTTCTCCACTCAGTGCTGCAGAGCCTCAGGCAGCTCCCTCCAGCACTGAAGGAAGTGCTGGGAAAGCCAAACCCCAGCAGCTGGATGGCAAATCTCAGCCAGCTGAGGCTGCCCCAGGGTGAAGGGGGCAGGGGAACTATCTGAGTGCTGCCAAGGAGCAGGGGTTTCTGCACAGGGATATGGGAGAGGAGAACCCCCAGCAGAAATCCCGTGCAGAGGGAGCAGGGGGCTCAGCCAAGCAGGATGGAAACACCTGGAGATCACACAGGTGTACCTGGCTACCCCTGCCCCTGGAAGAGAAGAGGCACAAGGGCAGGCTGGGTCATGTTTTGTCACATTTCTGCATTTAGCTGGTCTCCCCACAGCATTTTGGCCCTACACTCTTCCTGGAGGCTGTGCCTGATCCTTGTTTTTTAGCTCTAGGAGCACACCAACTGCCAGGCAGGCAGAAGGTAAGAGCCAGACACCACCAGTCCTCACCACCCACCTCAGCTTTTGTTCTGGCAAGATATTCACTAACAGCAGGCACAGGGGGGGAAAAAAACCAACCCAGCATTTGGCCCTGGTTACCTTTATCTTCCTCCCCATCACTCACTTGAAATCCTTGCATAAATTAATGCACGGATTAATTTAGGCACAGTGTGCTCAGGCTTTATTTAATCAGGATTCCACCTGAATTCCACCCAAGGAAGCTCATCCTCACACAAAGGAGGCTGCGGGAGCCTCTGGCATGGGCACACCCACAGCTCTGGGTGAGAAAAGCCCTGATTTGGGATGGCTTCTCTGGCTCTTGCCACCTTCCAGCTGAGAAGGGACACACAGCCTTGGAAATCCAAGCATTTGCTGATGAAGCACAAATTAACTGGCTGAACATCTGTTCTGTGGGAAATTCCAACATTTCGGGGAGACTCGATCCAAATCACGACAAGGACGGATAAAATGTTGATGTTCCTTACGAGGCAAATTCAGAACTTCTTCAATGAGCAGCTCCTCAATGGATTTCCTTTCAACTTTTCCCTTTCATTTCACTTCAACTTGCATATTATACAATAGTATTTAATTGATTTTTTTTCCTAAGGCAATTTCAAACACTAGCCAAAAGCAAAAAAAAAAAAATATAAAAAAATAAAAGAACCATTGCTCTCTTCCCTCTCCCCTCCCCAAAACACCGCTGAAAAATTTCACTGGAATCAACATTTTCCCATTCAGCTGTTGATTTCAAGAAATGCTTTGTTTGGGCAGAATTTGCACAGCCAGCAGATTTTGACCAGGGATCCCCACACAAACACTGTGGATTTGCAGCAGGTGCCTCCTGGCTCTGCAGGAACTGTTGTGGCTCCTCTAGAACATCTGGGACCATCTTCACCAGATTTGGTGAGACCATGGGTGGGGCAGATTATGCACCAACAGTGGAAAAGTGAAGTTGAAGAAGAGAGTACCAGAAAATGGAGGAACAAGGTAATTCAGAGGGTCAGGAACAGTGACAAAATCCAGAACACCTTCCGTGTGGATGCCAAGAAGCTCTAAACAATTTCATTTTCCAGTTTCATTTCTCTGTGAACAAATGCTGTCCACAGAGTTTTCCTTCAATATTATACAGAGATGAAGGTTAATTTTCTGCTTTGGATAGTTCTGATGAGGAAGAGGCTAGCCAGGGGTAACAGGGCTGCTTGAATTAAGTCGAATTTGTGCTTAAGTCTCATTTGAAGCATCAGAACCAGTCCTACACACCTGGACTGGGAGGAAAATCTGTTTCCACTACTTGCCCAAGGGAATATTTTGCCAGTCACATCTCAGTTTGTTCACAGCAAGAACGTCCCCAAAATGGGGCTTTGCTATGGCTGCACTTATGGACTCGGGAAGGACAGCACAGCCTGGAAAACAGCCTGGCACTGTTTCCTACCCCTTTCCTTTGGTTCATGCACTGTATTTTTCCTGGGAAGCTGGATGGGAGAGGCTGCAGGGCGTTTTCCTCGTTCTTTGGCTACTTTACACTTGGAGATGGACTGAGAAGCAGACCCAGTCCTGCTCGTCACCCTGCTGCCAAGCGGGAAACGTGCTGGAAAATACAAGGAGGCTTTTGGTTGGAAAACACAAAGAGGCTTTTGCAGAGGAGGAGGTTTCCCCACTCAGACAGTTTAGGGGATCTTCCAAAGCTCCTCACAGCCAGATCCCTGTGTGGTTCCCATGGCACAGCAGCTCTCAGCATCACTTCTCCCCTGTCCTGGCGCTCTTGCAAGCCCGGCCACACACAAGAGCCCAACTGGTGCAAGGGCTTTAGAAGCCCAACAGCCACTGGCCACACAGCCTCCCTAACAAAACCAGTTTATAAAATCACTCTTGAGGTTTCAACGGCTCAGTAACCGAGCTCCTCAGATTTCAGCACACAAGAGTAGCTCTTGGAGAGGATGCTGATGGCAGAGCAGGCGAAGGGGTCCCTCGGTGCACAGCAGCAGCTGGAGCAGAGGGAAGTGATGGGAACACCCACGAGTGTGCCTCAGGAAAAGCAGCACTGGAGCTCCTCCAGCCCGTGCTGGGGCTGTCCTCGTGCAAGGCTATTCAGCTGTCACTTCCCACTCAGGAAAGCTCTGAATCAGCCAACGCCTTGATCTGAATACCTGCAGGGATCCCTGATCCTCTGGAAAGCTGGGGGGAGGATGCAGGCAACGTGCATTTAAAACTGCGTGTAACTAAGCGAGGGTTTAGGAATGTTAATTGGCTGTTAACAGCCTCAAAGAAGAAATAAAAAAAAAAATAAATCTCTTACTAGGACTTGCTGAAGGGAAGACTGCACAGTGTCCACGAAGAAAAAAAGAGCAGAATGCCCAAATTTCCAAGCTCAGAAAAGAGTGCTACAACTCTTTAGACTGACCCCCTCTTTCATATAAGTTAAAGAACATCTCCTCAGAGCTTCTGGTTCTCCTCTATGTCTGTGCAAGATGGAGTCCAGAGGGATGGGATGTGTTCAGAGCAGCCCTGCACTTCTGCCTCCCTCCATCTGTCCATTGCTCACTCCTTAATGGCACAGTTAGCAAACGCATTCAGCACTAATTGTGCAGCTGCTGGTAACCTCCACAGCTGAATCCAGTGCGGATCTGCTGAGGAGCCCTGCTAACGCTCTGCAGCTGGAGCCCAGCGATACCTGGAGTTTACCACGCATGGAATTTGGCAGGTGTCTCTACAGCCACGCACCTAAGGGCTTCACAAACGTCCCCACTCCTCCCCAAGACACGCAATCTGTCCCATGTCCAGAGCATCGTAGCACAACGATGCTCCAGGGAAACACAGCCTTCCTCTTGGATGTGCTGTGAACAAGGAATTGGGAAACCTTCCTTCCTTCCTTCCCCTCATGACAGTGACGTGCTGCAGCCCCTGCTCCTACTGAAGTGGGTTTGGGAACCAAAAAAATTGCTGGAACCTTCCAAATCAGCAAGGTACCCTAGTAACTATGCCAGCATTGGGTATCTCCTGACTTGGCACGCTGAGCCTGATCTTCCCAGAAATCCTTATTCTGGAAACCATTAAATATTCTGAAGTGCCTTCCTAGGAAAGAGTGATTAGAACAGGCTTACTGCTGACAAGGGAGAGACACAGAACTCTGGAGGTGGAGACTGAAAGGTAAAGCTTGCAAAAAAACCTGAGAGAACGGCCAGAGAGGGGGGTACTGCGAGCACCAGAAAAGAAATGAAGGCAGAAGAGGCCCATAAACCCACCTGGGCACCTTTGTGAGAGTCACATGGGTATCTCACCCAAATTACTGCCTCCTGGGAACATGCACAGCCAGGGGAGCCACCTGATTCACTCAGCAATAGTCTCACTACGTAGGCAGCACTCAGAAACCAGCCCAAAGGACAGATTTGCCCCAGCACTGCACCCAGAGATGCTGTCCACCTGTGGTGTCAATGGATCAGCATCCCCACCTGCCACGCAGGGACACCAGTGGCATCAGCTGGAGGGGAGCTGAGCACTGACAGCCCCCGCTGAGCCCCCAGGACCTGCGGCAGCTCCACATCTTTTGTCAAGTCAGGCATCTCAGGCAGGGCTGTGCAGTGAGGGGCTGATGCTGGGAGCCAGCTGGAAATCAGACTAGGAAGAAGAGGCAGCTTCAGCCCAAAATCCCAGATCGAAGCACTTCCGTGCAGGAAGAAGAGGGTGATCTAGAGCCTGGTGGTGTCAAGCACCATCTGCCCACCTGCACAGCAGCACAGCCAAGCACAGCACTCTGTAAGTGACCTCACAACACCTGCATATTTACCCCCAAATTCAGGAGCACTTGCACAGCGCAAGAAGCTCATTAAAGCCCTTCCTCATTGCGCTGGAGCCTCTCCAAAACAGGTCCCAGGCAGCAGGAGAGGTCCTTCAGCACCCCTCAAGGATTGCAGAATCATCCAGCCTGCATGGGCTGTGCTCTGTCCAGCTGTCCCTGACCCTCTGGGAGCTCTCCAGGCCTCTGGTGACCACTGCTGTGCCTCTTTAGTGCTTCTTTGAGCAAAGCTCCAAGCTCTCTCCGCAGAGGCAGCAGCCAGCGAGTGCTCAGTGCAGCAGCAATAAACACAGGCGAGGCACACGCTGCCCTGTGTCCCCGCCGGGGAGGGTTTTCTTCAGTTCTCAATCACTCCAGCTGAAAACGAGGGTCCCTCGCAATAAAAATATCTTTTCATTTGAGGGCAGGGGCAGCAATGAGCAGCCACAGTTCATCTGGGAGCCCGGAAACGGCAGAGAAAGACACGGTGGTGTTTCACAAGACCCCAGTCTCGCATCCCTTTGCTTCCCAGGTTGTTTGCATCCCTTTGTTCTGAAATGAGCCCGCTGGAAAGCCCGCGTGCACGGCGCAGGCACAGACACCCAGATCAGCACACAGAGACAGCCCAGCCCTGCCAGCTCCGGGCTCTACCTGCACCAGCCAGCACAGGGCCAGGCTGGCTTTGGGAGCCTGGATCCAGCCCAGTGCTCTGCTCCCATCACCTGGATTTCTCCAGCTCGCCTCTAGTTCTGGTGCTGTACAGATGCTGCCGAAGGCCAGAAGCTACAACAGCGTTTTACAGAAACCAGAGACCAAGGAACAGGCAGCAGCACCTCCGTCCACCTGGATCAAAGTTGCTGTTTGCCACCTACGTAGAGAAACAGCCCTGGCTCACAGCGAGGGGCGTGTGGCACAGGAGCCACACAGTCCTCGACTCTCGAGGTGGAAATGTTTGTGCTCACCTACCCCAGAGGCACACGCTGGCTCATCCCTGCAAGCACACACACACACACTGAACAAGCCATAAACAACCTTCCCGTGAATCTGCCACACACAGAAGGTACGAGGCACACGTGATGGTTACCAAATGTGTTGTCTGCGGCTCTGCAAGGCACGCCAGCAGAAGAAGACACTCGGAAGCAGAGGCACCAGGCAAAGAAATGAAAGGTTTAGATCAACATGTAAATCTTGGGAGCAAGCCTTAGAGTGGATTTCTTCTCTAAGTTGTTCTGCTGGTAACGAAGAAATAAGGTCTGTGCCCAACTCCCAACCCAGCTTTAATTTTCCAAAATGAGAAGCCGCTTGACAGTTTTTCCTCATCAAAACAAAATTAATCCAAGTATTGCATCTCTCTACTCAAAAACACATCCAGAGGGACTGTAGAGTGATTCACACCCACAACTGCTATGGGAAACCGTTTGCACTCATAGTGTAACAAGCCAACACTGATTCACCCACATAATTACAGGCAGACACTGATTCACAGCTACTGCAACTGCAGACAGACTGACTCACAATCAAAGCAACTGCAGACAGACTCAGGCTCACAATCACAACTGGAAATACAACCGTGCTGACAATACCCATGGTCTGCAATTCCATGTACACACCAACCCCTGGAAAACTGGCCAGCAGTGCAAACACTGCGCTCCAAACCCTGCGGGTTTTTTTTGCCGGCGCTTTTGACCTTCACCCCAGAGCCATCTTTCCTTTGCTGATGGAACAATCCCCACACCTCAGCAGCTGTCCCTGCCCTGGCAGCCCCTGCAGGAGCCCAGCTCGACTGTCAGAGCCTCAGGAGCAGCTTGAGACACACGATGCACACAGGCACGGGGAGTGTGTATGGTGCAAGACATCCCTGTACATCCACTCTGATGCCACACACGGCTGCGCCAGCTCCGTGCTTCCAGAATATGAGTAAATGCAAGCCAAGTATAATACATTTAGCCCATGGGCAAAGGAGATGGCAAAAGACTCACCACTGGGCAAAAGCCTGAAAAGCTGGATTATTTACTACACTCTCTGGCTGGGTATGTAATTATGTCAGTGTTCAGCCTGGGTATTGTGCTACTTTTTGTAAACAGTTGGCAGGAATACTCTGACTGAGATGAGGGGCTGGGCTCTGTCTCCAGCGTTGAGAGAAGCAGGCTGAAGAGGACACGGTCTACTTAGACAAAAAAACTGAGGTGAAAGAACACATTAAGCAGGAAAAGGCAAAGGAGAAGCTGAGAGTGAAGTGGGACAGGTGGCAGTCTACAGACAAAGGGAGAGGAAAGGAGAAAGAACAGAAGGAGAAAAGCTCCATGATGCAGACTTGTGACAAGAAGCTCCAAAGCGAGGAAGAGCAGCAGTCGCCCGGTGCCGAGGGTGTCTTGCAGCAGTGCAGACAATGCATCTGTGCCTCCCCAGGCGCCGAGAACCGGGAGGAGATTCCAGGGGAAAGGACACAGCAGCCTCCGGGTGAGCGCGTGCCCAGGGCCCAGGTGCAGCCGCAATCCCTCCAGCTGCTCCGAGCTCTCTCGGAAAGGAGCAGCAGGGTCAGGCTCGAGCATTCCTGCCTCTGTGCACTGCGGGGCACCCGGGCACCATGGGCACAGGCTGAAGGGCAGGCTGGCAAAACTCCACCGAAACAGCATCGCCTCGAACCCCCCCCAAATCCCGCATCCTCCAGGGCAAGGAAAAAGTTAAGAGACAGACTACAGAAAGGAGAAGACTTGCCTGAACCACAAGTAGCATCTTCTAGTTGTGGGCTGGTCCTGTCTCAGCACCTGCTGTTTTTCTTCTTTGCATTCCCCAGAAGGGCACTAAGGGGATGGAGAGGTGAGGGAGCAAACCTGCTCTGCTGTTGCCATCAGAACAACTCGGGTGAGCAGCCACTGGGAGCTGCTCTTGCCAGCCCACGGCAGCAGGAATCTCACCAGAGGGTCCCGGTTCTCTGTTTCTGTCTGGGGACGCTGCTGCATTTGCAGCCAGTCAGCAGCAGATTCGAGGGAGACACTACAGATGCAATTGGCCAGGGAAATGAACTATTTGTTCAGTTGGACTTCTCTTGTCCAGGCGAGAACCATTCTGGCAGAAGGCAGAGCGAGGAACAATGGATAAGTGTTGCAATGGGGACTGTCTGCCACTTAATTGCATTAGGCTATTCCTTTTCAATGATCCGTATCTCAGTCCTAGTAACTCTGGGAGGAGAAAAGACCTGGAGCTCTTTTCCGCTCTCTCCTCATACCAGCCTCAGAAACTGCAGCCCCCAAAACTCCTTTCTCTCCCCAGCCCAATACAACATCCGTGCCCATTAGGCCTGGCTGCAGGATTCAGGGGGAAATTTGACTTTGCTTCACTACACCCTTCTCCCCGCTCAGCCCTTCTCCCGCATTCCCCGTCCGGCTCCAGCCAGGGGGGCTCAGGATTGCCCTCCTCCCGGCATTTCTCCCCGCGGCCGCTCTCCCCGTTGCCCAGCCGGCCGTGCCAGGCGGGCGGACTGGATGCCCGGCGGGGAGCACCGGGGCACGGCTCCGCTCCGGAGCGACACGCGCGGGAGTTGCCGCGGGAGCGGGGATGCTCCGCACCCGCGGCCGCCCGGCCGAGCCCCCCTTCCCCCGCCGCTCCGCCTATTGTCCGCCGACCCCCCAGNCCCGCTGGGCTCCGCAGCGCTGCGCAGGGCTCCGCGCCCCAGCCCGCCGTGCCGCCCGGCCGGGGCTGCCAGTGCCGCCTGCGCGCTGCTCCGGCCGCGGCGAGCGAGGCAGACAGCGAGGGAGGGAGGGGAGCAGCATCCCCCCGCCTTCCTCCTCCTCCTTCTCCCCGCGCCCCGGAGGAGGGTTTACCCACCCGCTTTGTGCCGAGCTGCCCGCCCCGCAGCGTAGGCAGCGGGGACGGGTCGCTGTCGCTGCCCCGGTTTGGGGCCACCTCCCCGAGCGATGGATGCCCCGGGGTCCTCCGGCCGGCCCCGGCCTCAGAGCACCGCCATCCTTTCGGCGCAGGAGGATGAGCGGAGCGGGGCTGGCTGCTCCCTACCTGTTGAAGGGGGGAGCTCCTCGAGGCGCTGATGCTCCGGCGAGGAGGTGGGCAGCACCCCGAGCTGCCTGCACGCTGCGAGGCCTGGCCGAATCCCGGCTCCTCCGCCGGGCCAGGGAAGTTTGGCCCACAACTTGGGGTTGCCGGCGCTTATATTGCAATAAAACGATAGGCAGAGGGGAACAAACGCGGGGAAGGGGAGAGGAGGAAGAGAGGTTAAAATGCAGCAAGGAGTAGGCAGCGAAAGCAAGGGCAGAAGCGGTGGGGAAATGCAGGGGAGCCCAGAGGAAGGGCTGGCCAGAGCTGGCTGGGCTTGGGGAGGTTTTGCAGAGCCTCCCGGCAGCGAAGCTGGGAAGGCGAAAGATGACAGTAAGGCGCACTCAAAATATATTGTCCCTGCAGAGCTCTCCTTGTTAAACACGCACTGCAAGGCTCAGCCGCAGTTGACTCCAAGGTACAGAACCAGCCCTCCATCACTGAGGGTGCAGGGTGAGAGAAAGGAGCATCACTGCAGGCAGTGCTGACCACCCCAGAGCTCCTCTATAAAATTGTCTTGGTTTTGAACACTTAAAATAACACGGAAACATCTTCAGGACAAGGGCCCTCAAGGCATGAGTGATTAAATCCAATTTAACTGTCACTTCTCTGCATTGAGGTATTAGAAAATGACCCAGTTCCTGCTTCCAGGAGAAGGTTGGGGGCAATCATGGTTCTACCTCATCCCTGCAGATCACAGCCATCCTGACTTGGATGAGATAGGAGCATTTATCATGACATATTCCTGGACAGTAGGAAGAGAACCTCATCTCTCTTGCAAAGCCAAATTTCAGCTCCCTGTGTTCTGAGGATGGTCTTTACTAATCCACGTACCCAGATATATCTGCAAGCAGCAGGTAAAATGCCAGTAGAGTTCTGCTTTACTCTGCTGGGCAGGGTCCACAGGCAAGACCTGAGGAGCTCACAAGATCTGAAGACCAACATCTTGAACAAAACCTGGTCACTGCCCCCACAATCAAATCTGCCATGTTTTAGACCAGAGCAGGAGGCGTCCTTAGTGTTACTGCAACACTTGGCTCTCTTACAGGAACTCTGAACCACCACAAACCGTAATCAAGATAAATTTCTCCAGCCCTCACCATCACATCCAACTCCAGACAATGGAGATTAAATACTCACAGGACAATTCTGCAGCAGCAGCAGCAGCAAGACCTTCAAGTTGTTATTTTCTGTTCTCTGAAAAATATTTTGCCTGAGCAGCAGAGACCTTACTTTAGAGATCTGGTGTGGACAGCCAACATTTTAATTGTCCTTAGACTGTTCCCACATGAATGACAGCACCCAGTTCATGGTATAGGGCTGTTGACATTTTAAAAAAGTCTGTTTCTGCATTGAATTCCTCCTGCCACAATATAAAGCATCACTCAGGGAGACAGCTGTGTGTGCACGCCAGCAGAGGAGCTTTTGCTGGTCTCCAAAACTAGGACAAATCATAGGATCATAGGAAAACTCATATTGGAAGAGATTTCAGGACATCAGCAGCTAGTCCAGCCTCCTACTCGGGGCATGGGCAGCTGAGGAAGAGCCCTGCGAGCAACAGAATTTGGCCATACTTCTTCACACGGAATTCCAGTTTACATCCACGTTTCCTCCAAGATACATCTTCTGTTCCTCATTTACATGCTTGTGAACAAAAGAGTGTTGGCAGGGAACAGGGAAGAGCCCAGAGGGAATCCCAAGGCACCGCCATTCCCTTGGCTAAAAGCCCCAAGGATCTGGCCCACCATCTTCCCACTGGGAGGTGATGCTCCACTGGAGAACACACCAGGATGGAACCTGGCCTACTCAAGGACATTGATGGCCTTGAGGCTGAGAGCAGAAATGGTCCTAATACTTGTTCTTCCTCCTTTCCAAACTGATTCAGCTGCTGGCATTGAGCTGCCTTGGATATGAGGAGAGGCATGAAACGGAATCGGCGAGACAGGCATATCCGGAGACAGAAGTGACTCAGGATTTTAAATGGCTCATATTGAAGAACGTTCCAAGATTTACACATTTAAGTAGTGCTAACAACAGTCAGAGGCAATGAAAACCATGCTTCTCTTGAAGCCTGTTCTTCCACGAGCAACAGTTATACAACACCTCCCCAAGAGCAACATCTCTCACTCTGCCCTGAGATGCCTCCATCAAACACTGCCTCCCCTGCTCAGAGGTCTCTGACACTGCCAGCAGCCTGAACTAGTCTTGGGCATAAGGCCCTTTATTGGAAAGGCTTTTCCAAGAATCTAAAAATCAAGTTGGATCCCTCCCCTTGTAGCCACACCAAGTTCTTGCAGAGGTGGGGAAGAGTCAGGCAGAAAAGAAAACACCACATGAAGAGTGAGTTGCTAAGAGCAGAGCAAGAGGTGCAGCACCCAAGAAAGGTCCACCTCCCAAAGTAGGAGGTCTGTGGATAAGCACTTTGTAACCCTTTCTGCCCCTCCAGATGTGCTGATCCACGCCATAACCAGCTCAGGCAAATCCTTGGCACAGCAGGCACCTGTGCACCACAGCAAGGGCTGCTTCCAGCTGCCAAACCATTAATCAAAATATCCACCAGTCAAAGCCCTCCTGGAGTGGAGAGGCTGCACCAGAGATCCCAAAACTCTTCATGCCCCTCATGATTTGCTCACCCCACCTGTTAGCCCAGCAGACACATCAAGGGAGGCTGTGGAAATCTTCCTTTATCCCAGCCAGTGCTGAAAACCAACTCACCCGTAAGGAAAGTGAGTGCTCCCACCATCTGGATAGTGCATGAGGATGGAATTAAAGACATAAGGGCTATCCAGCAGTAGCACAGGAGGGGTTTGGACAACAGGAGATGCTGTCAGGATGGAAGGAAGAGGCTTTGGCCAGGGAAGCAGGCATTAGGTAGCTTAAGAAGTCCAATTTTAGACAACCTTTTCTCTGGGGGGTATGGCTAGTGTTATCAATATCTGGTTGTAATTGCCTTGATCTCTGCTCTATTCAGAAGTAAAGGTAACCCTCCATTAAGAGTATCAGTCTCCGTGGATACATTCATCAATTTAAGAGACATAAAAACATCTTGTGAAACCTGTAAGCAATTATCTTTTAATGCATCACTCCATCATAAGGCTTTTTATTTCTTTTTTAAACTGCATAACCTCCCCATCTCTGCCTTTACCTGCTGGAACACCTCCCTGAATCCTGGCACAGTCCAGCAGCTCATGGCTTTGAGGCAAAACCCTTCTTATGGTGATCAAGGTTAAAATACGGCTGTCACCATATTATTGAAGAGTAATCTCTCAAAATGGAAGTACAGCAGCCTGGGAATATCTTGCTAATAATTAGCAAAGCCTTTCCCTCCCATCAACCTGCTCAACAAGCCAGAATAAAAGTCTGCTTGGTTTTAGGTCCACGCTGCAATGCCCTTGAACAGAATGGAACTGCAGATCTCAGCCCTACAACAGCCAGGCAGGAGGGTCCATTCTGCAGGGGCAGGTTGGAGCAAGAGCTTAGGGATGTGCAGCACATCTCCAGGACACACAGCTCTTGGGGGCAAGTCCATCCCCATTCTTCCCACCCTGCACCCAAAGTCAGCATCCCAGGAAGCTGCAGTTTTGTTGCAGTGAAGGACTGAGCACAGCTGACCTTCCCCAGCGCTGAAGGGCAGGAGGGCAGCGTGCTGAGAGGGACACGTCCCAGTAACACCTCCCACAGGGGCACTGGGAGGCAGAGAGCAGCTCCAAGGATGAAAGATCATCAGCACAGGGAGGGCACTGCAGTTACAAAGGTCCTGCTGGTGTGCAGGCACTCGCCTTGGCACGGAGCAGCTGGCGTGCGGAGAAAACAGGACCCAGTGCTGGGCACAGCGGAGTCCTTTGTGCCAGTCCTGTGTGAGGTGGTCCCTGCAAGCTGACATCCACTTTGGAGCCCTCTCCTGCTGCCAGGGAAAGCAGCCAGCCTGCAGACAGGTGGCAGGAGCAGTCAGGAGGCCAGAACAAAGATCCTCTGCCTTCCCCTGGAAGCTGCTGGTCGCTCACCGCCAAGGAGCCCCATGATGATGTCCCGCATCCCAAAGAGCAGGGAGAGGAGGGCTCTTTTCTCCTATTCCCTTCCACTCTTAAAGCACCCAGGCACAGCTCAACAGCCTTACAGACCAAACTCTTGTCCCGCTCTGCTGGTGTCACCTTCTCTCTCCATCCCCACGTGGCAGCTGCCCCTTCTCCCCGCCCGCCCTCTCTTTGCAACCGGAGCAGCGTCAGAGCCGGCTGCTGCCGGTGCTTTATTAGCCCATCTCCATGGCAACTCGCCTCCGGCTCCACTCGGAGAGACCCCCAGCTCCTCTCTGCCATAAATCAGCCACCCGCCTTCATCCTTGGTCGGACACGGGGTCACGGCTCGCCCTGGATGCCACTGTCCCAGCCTCCCAGCTGGGGCTGCTGTTTGCCTTCTGTGGCGCCACATTTTCACCCCTCAAGCAAAGTCTAATATCCATCCAAAGAAGACAGCATCCAAAAGCTGGTGGTTTGGAGCCACCCGTACAAACCAGCACTGAGCTGGAGCTCTGCTGCCTTTGGGGAGGGAGCAGAGTCCAGGGACAACCCCCAGCAACAGCACTGGGCTGAGGGAGAAAGGCACTATCTCCTTCTCCTCCATGTCCCTAGTGAAGCCCTCTAAGCCTGCCCTGAGGAGACAAAAGCCACCTAAAATGCTGTGCTCTCCCTGGTGTCCAGAAACAGCTCCAGAGCTGTTTTACCCCAGCACAGTTCAAAGCCGGTGACTACAATCTGCTGGTCCCCACAGGAACAGACTTTCCCCACACACTTTTTCCTCATGGGAAGGGGCTAAAGGATATGCTCCTTCCACCCTCTCAAACACACAGCAAAACCTTATCTTGCTGCTGAAACTCCCCCTCTAAACCTCAGAAAACGGAGAGAGCTTTTGTGTCTCATCCCACGTGTTGTGCAATTTGTCACTTCATCCGTAAATTCCAAGCCCCTGATAATGCTGGGACTAAATCATGCCAAGACAAATGCAAAGGTGGCTCCTGCCACCAGAAGTTTGGGCAACTGAAGAAGGAGCCTGGCAAAGTAAGCAAGAAAAATTATCATTTTCAGAAGCTGTTGGGGCTGTGCTGGTGGGAAGGTGATGGGTTAAGGCACAACCATCCAGTGGCTCACCTGAGGTCACTCACAATCCCCAGTCAAACATGCACTCGTGGAAAAGAGATTTTTGCCTCACCTTTCCACATTCCCTGAGAGGAACTGAACTATGGATCATCCCAAGGGATGCTTGCAGTGTTTCTACACAAGACCACAATCTTTTTTGCCTTATTTGAGGGTTCCAGTATATCTGAGGATTTACCAATAGCTCAGACATGCCCAAGGAAAGCCAGCAATGACCATTAGGATGGCTGTATGTCTTCATTTCACACAGATGCTCAACGTGCATACCCACACGACACCTCACAGAGCTAAAAATCCCTTCCTGCAAGGCACTGCAGAGCTCAAGGGCTGTGTCTAGGCAGATCCTGGTGAAGCAGAGAGCTGGAGTCTCATTTCTATGACAAAACATGTCATCCAAATCTCCAGAAGCCAGGTCCAACTACATGGAGAAGTACCAGAGCTCTTGTAGCAGGGGGAGCTGTCTCGAAATTCAAAAGCTGTATGCTGGCAGTAGAACAAATTCATAAAAGCTAATGGGCCTGAAAGAGACTGTATTTGTCCTGCAGTCCCTTGGCAAGAGCAAAAAATAAACCTGGAGAGAAAGACCTGTTCACATTCTCCCTCTTTTCTGTTCTGCATCTACAACAGTAGCATCAGTTCAAAAATCCCCCTGTGGAGTCATAAGGTTTTCGATGCCTCAGCATTTCTATTTCTAACATTGCACATGCTTGTCAAGCCCAAATATTCTTAAACAATTTAGATACCCAACACCTAAATCAAGTGCTTACGAAGGCTGGCTTTGAGAGTCCCCGTTTGTGCTTGGTTTTTTTCTGATCCAGGGTCCTTCTGAGTTTTTCTCTGCACCCACAAAGCTGTGAACTCAGTTTTTATTCAGAAGGAATAGAGTGGCATGGAGCCAAAACCTAAAAGTTGAAACAGGGCCAGATATGAGGAGGTTCACACTAAAAATTGCTGGAGTTGACAATGCTAGCTGAAGCGTTTGGAAAATGCCCTCTGTTCATGTTTCATGCAATATGTGATACCAGGTCTTCCCTCTGCTCCAAATACCCTCCTCAGCTTTCTTTGTCAACTCAAAGGAGACCCTGGTCTCATCATAGCTTGATAAACTGAGCTCATTTTACAGCTGTTCCTGAGCTTTTGGTGCAAAGGCCATTTGGAGAATAAATCCCCAGGGAAGAGTGAGCTCTGGTGCACTCAGGACCTACCACATCTGGACTCCAAGTGTACTTCCCTCAAAACAGCCACCTCGGGATCCTGTCCATGCAGCAGGAGAGCCACCCATGCAGTGTGGTTGTAGATAGAGCCTGTCAGCAGCAGAGAAGATTCCCAAAGACCTCAGTTGAACCTGCTCCTTTAACAAGAGCTCTAAATGTCACCACGCTGCCTGTGCCACGGTCCCTGCAACGATTCAGATATTGTCACGTTTGGTGAAGTTTACAGGGAGCTGAGGCAATGCTTAACAGTGAGGGGGTTTTATCAGCTCTAAATAGCTGAAAAAAACCCAGCAGAGACTCAGCTAACAAGAGCTCTTCATGATATTCAGGTGGCTCCAAGGGCCCGGCCACTCCCAGCCCTGGCTGTTGGAGCCACCCTCATGGAAATTGAGGCTGGGTTCATGAAAGGAGGAACTGCTCAGGAATGGTTTGTGTGTTAGCCTTGTCCTGGCAGAAAGGCACAAAAAAAGGAGCAGTTCAGAGCCCCAGGGCTCTGCTGTCACTGCCACAGCTCCTCGTGCTGCTCCATCTGCACGGCTGGTGCCAGAGCTGGGGCACTGGTGCCTCCCTGCTGGGCCACTGGCTCAGCCATCAGTCCTGGCCTTCCCTACCCTCCCCAAGACTGATGGTGACCCCCACTCTCTGGAACACACTCAGTCTGGTGCATCAGAAGCCCCAGCACCAGTTTGCTGCCAGAACTGGGCCAGCACTGCGGCGGGCACGAGGCTGTGGGTCCCAGGGCAGGCAGCTGGAACTCCTCCCCGGCACGGCGCTGTGGAGGATCCAGCTGGAGCTGTGACTACAAATGTACAGCTGATAGCAGTGCTTTCCCAGGGCCTGCCTGCTTTGGGAGGGGGTGTTTAGTGTAAACAGGTCAGAGACAAACAGCCAGGGGAGTTGTGCATTTGATGGCAGGCAGGCTCACGGCGGAGCAGAACAGCTCTGCACGGGAGGAAGCGCCACAGGGCACAGAGACAGGCAGATGTTCTGCTGCTCTCAGTGCCTGGCAGTGGGACATGGAGCCTCTGGAAATGCAGCCTGCCTCAGCCAAGTAGGAAAACACAGACCCAGGGACACTCAGAATGAGAAAAGAGATGCTGTAACTTCCCCCAAGCCAGCAATGCTCACCACAGGCCAAGCTGTGTGATCCAGAACAAGCCTACGCAGCAGGAAGCCCTGGAGCTGGTTGGGCTCTGTGGCTCCCACTCCATATCCCAAAGCCTTCAATACTGGGAAATTTAAACCAGCAACTTTTCCTGTGTCTTTTCCCTCCCACACCAGCTGAAAACAGAACAGGACAAGGTTGGTCAAAACCCACCAAAGATTCAGGTTAGTTATTTCTTTCATGTGAGGTGCTGGGCTGGTCTGGTGACTCCACAGCAGCAGCCAGAGTGAGTTGGGGTCCTGGCTCTGAGCAAGCCCCAGTGCTGACAGAATTCACCTGCAGGGCTGGACTTGGGCCCAGCGATGTAGAGAGCCCCAGGCTGCAGGACCTGAGCACCAAACTTTGCAGGATTTACCAGAGCAAGCTTTACTTTGTTCCAGCTGACAGGAGGGGACAGGATAATAATGACCAGGATCCCTTCTGCTTCCCCCAGTCCAGCCAGCCCCACCATTAGGGAGGAGGGCTCCTCCTGTGTGGGAGCCAATGCACACACCACCCTCTTGATTTGTAATTAGTGGAATAAGAATGCTCAGTCAGCTGGGAAATCTGCCTGAGTAAATGACATCCTCAAGTGCTTTCTAATCCGAGCAAGGCAGCCTCTCACTTCGCTGAGCTAATGGGCTGCAGTGGGGGCACCAAAATTTCTCCCGTGGACCCATACACACCCAGGAACACTTCTCTAGCTAATTCTCCACAGGGTCCATGCCAGCAGCCCCAGCTGCTCACCTGGGAGTAGCTGCTAGGTCCTGCCAAGAGTTTGTGTCAGTAATTAATCTGCCTCAGCCTCACAGCGCTTGCTCCCTCCTCAAGGCACAAACTGTTTAAGGAATGGCCCAGGCAGAAAGGACTCTTGGGTCAGGGAATATGGGAGCTACAGAAAGCCCAGGGGCAGGTTCAAGGGCAGCTGCAGTGCTGTTTCTGTGGGACAGGACTTGAGAAGCGAAAGAACAGAGGTTATGAGTCAAGGCAGAAGCTGTACAGCACCTGGCAAGTCACACACTGGAATATTAACTAAAACAACCCTCTGCCTCATCTCTTTTAAATTCAGGTGCACAGGGGAACCCATCAAGGTAATTTATGGTGTGTGGCTCCTGACATGCCAATCAAAGCAAGCCCAGAGTAGCAAGTGTGTTAAAAGGGACCTCATTGATCACTATCTCCACAAACACGAGCTTAATTCCTTCAATCCCGGTTTATCAGGCTACTTTGGTTCTTTTCTTATACAAAAGATCAGTGGGAAGCATTAGGCATCAGCTATGCAACCCCCAGAAAGCTCCCCTGATGTGGAGGCAGGGGGTGGAGGCAGAGTTTGGTGATGTGGAACACATCTCCAAGGTCCTCGAAGGGCCCCAGACAGAGCTTGTCAATAGGATGGGGTTTTTTCCCCCCTTCTTCCATAAGTGGAAATTTCTCCGTGTGCAAACCAGCAAGGTTTTGATGAAAACCTGACAATTAGCAGATGCAGAGATGATAATTAGGAAGGCAGAGAGAGGAGAAAGAGCTCTGCTGAGTTCCAGGAGCCCACAGTCCTGCTCCACAGAGGGAGCGGGCTCACGTGTTCTGCCAGGAGCAGCAGAGGGGCCCTTGCTCTGTGGATTTGCAGATCGGGATCCACCCAACGTGTCAGGAGCTGTGGCAGGGAAAGAACCACTCCAGCAGCTTCTCTTTCCACCTTCTGTTGAACAACACAAGCTGAGTTTCCCTAGGCCTGATATATTTTTGCTCTTTATTTGCCAAGAAAGCCCCTCTGACCTTTCTGCATGGTGCTGCTGCATTGCTGTGAGCTGTAACATCCTGGCAAGCTGGAAAGGGTTGGGATAGCAGGAGGTAATGCATAGATCAGGACTAGATCTGGTCTTATTAAATGTAATAATTACCGATCTGGAAGAGGGAATAAGCAGCACATTAATTAAGTTTGAAGAGGATCTGAAACAGAGGAGCTGCCAACAACAAAATTGAAATTAAAAATTATATAAAGAGGAGGGGGAAAAAAATCAAGTGGGAAGAAAGCAGAACCTATGAGAAGAAAAGACACTGAAGAGAAGCTGTGGGGGAAGGAGGAGGTTTGGCTGTACTTCCACCCCAATAGCCCCAGAAGTCCTTTGCTTATTTCTACCTTTTTCCACAAAGCCAAAGCAGCCCCCAGGCAGAAAAGGCTTTGGCAGACCACTGGAAGAAGCCCTTCCAGGTTTTTTACTTCAACACTATTAGGAAGGAATGGTGGAAGCTTTGTCCCCAGATGAGAAACCCTTTACCAAAGGGCCATTTTGTCAACCTGCAAAGATTCATCCAAATTCAAGCTTTTTCCTGCAGGCCATGGCAGCAGGGTCCCACAAGGCAGCTCTGCATGCAGCCCAACACAACATACCTGCAAAACTTCCCCCCTTCCTATTTTTTTTGAGGGGCATAGGGGTTTAGTAAAGCAGTCTTCAGATGCCAAAGAAAGCAGGGAGGGGCATGCTTCAGGAAAGCTTTTGCTGAGCAGCAGGATAAGTGGATGAAGCTACAACTTCTCCAGGATTTAGAAAGTCCAAGCGATCACCCTCGGACAGGCATGGACTCACGCTCCTCAATCAAACCACACAACAAAAGGGCAAACTCCCTCTCCCTGCCCTGACAGTGGCAGCATTTCCAGCTTCCCTGTGGCTGCCTTAAAGCAGCTCCACATTATGCAGTCGGATGCAGAGCACTTTGTCGAGGATTACATCTACATCCAAAGGTGATGTTTCAGCTGGCCTGCCCTGGAATGACGTCACCACTAATTAATCAGCCTCTGTGCAGACATTCCTCAAATCCCCTGGATTCAAAGCATGGCAATTAGTCACATATTCCAGTAGGAATTGCCACCTTCCCTTTCACTTGCCCTGCTCTCCCATCTCTCACTGACATCCGTGCTCTGTGGCTGTGCTGCCGAGCCAAGCCGAGCATCGATCCACGAGGAGAAAGATCCCATGGCATTGCCTGAAGTCCATATCATTATCCCTGATAGAGTGTTGGCCAACATCACTATTAGCAGGAGCAGAAGTGCCAGGGACAAAGGAACAGATATTTCCCAGATATTTCTGCTGCAGGGAGCTGGACTCCCCTCAGCCCTGAACCAACCTGAGTGCCCTTCAGAAAGCAAGGGCATAAACACATGTGGAACACCCACAGTGGGAGTAAATCTGGTTTGGGTGGAAGTACACTCCAGGTGTGTCCAGATGTGGTAGATCCTGAGTGCAGAGTTCGCTCTTCCCTGGGGATTTATTCTCCCCAAAGCTCAGCAGCACCTCTGTGCTGCTGCTTGGTTGCAGCTGTAAGCTGAGCTCAGCTTCTCCAGCTGTGATGGGACCAGGGTCTCCTTTGAGCTGACAAAGAAAGCTCAGGAAGGGATTTGGAGGGGCAGGAAGACCTGGAATAATTAAAAAGGACAAGAGGGTGTTCAGTGGCTGACAGCTCTACCTGTGAGCGCGGGGATTTTGGGGTTGGTGTGGGAGGTGGGAACAGCTGAGACAAGGCCACACTGGTCAAATGCTGGGCTGAAAACACAGGACTTTGGGTCATGAAGAGCAGCCAGAGCACGTGGGGAGGGGACCAGAGCCCATAAACACGGCGATGGCCACGAGTGCCTGCTGCCAGCAGCCCGTGAAGCCTCTCCAGAAGCAATATCCACGAGGTCAGAGAGTCAAGCACTCCAATCAGGAGTGCCAGGATTCAGAGCAGCCCCGGCACCCTCATACACAGACAGAAGAGCAGCAAATTACGACGGTGTTTAATTACAGAATCCCGTTACCTCACCACAGCACCTCCAGCTCTTCCAGGCAGCCAGATGTGTCTATCCCAGATGGAATTAGCACAATGAAGGAGCAGCAGTTCCTGTTTACAAGGAGCTGCTATTTGTAGCTGATAATGAGGGACAAACAGCAGACAGCCACGAAGCTGCAGGAAGACAGAGGATGCTCTTCTTGCAAGGGCACGTTGTAGGAGCAGGTGCTGCCCCTGGCTCTTGCAGAAGGATTTGATCCCAAGTTTCCATAGGGAGCCACTTGCTTTGGCTCCCAGAGGTGTAAGAGACCTCCTTGGTGTGATTTACAGGTGTGCCAGGCACCCCTTACTCTTACTCAGGGGCAGCTGCCCTCCAGAGAACCCTCTGGGGTTAAGCATTCCAAAATCATGACCCCACAGATCTCCAGCTCGACAGCCAAACACATCCACTGCTCTCCTGCTTGAAGCTCTGCATGTCAATTCTCACAAGTTTAAAGAGAGGCTAAAAATAACCTGTCTTCCAGTAGTGGTGGTGTGAAATTAAATTCATTACCATGTGTGAAGCACTCTAACACAATGGTGATGAGTACTACCGAGCAAAGGAGAGGATTGTACAATAGGCAAAAGAAAAAAAAACCACCCTAAAAGCCACGTTGAGTGCAAGTGCTCAGTGGGGCAGAGGTGCTGGAGAGAGGATCAGTGGGGGTCACGTAATTGGGCTGTATTGATGCATGTGCACAGCAAGGGGTGGGGTAAGGTAAGAGAGGCAGATTCAATTTTCATCTCCCTCAACTTCAGGCTTCACCTCTTAAACGTTTCAGTGACATCAGCATGCACAGCCCAGAAAAGCTTGGTAAAGAGCAGAAGGTTCAAAATTAGGGTACGAAAAAACCCCCAAAAAGCACAAACAACAACAGAAAAAAACCCCCATAGAAAACCAGCAAAACAACCAAAAAATCCCAAACAAAAATCCAAGCACCACAAAAGAAAACTTTTAGGCCAAAAAGACAAATGAAATCAAGGCAGAGAACACCAGGTTTGCAAAAAAGCTTAGCTGCCGACAAGGAAGCACAACTTCTTGAAAAGGCTGATCTAAGAGTCTTCATTAACCCTAAGACCCTTTGGCTGTAAAAGCAAAGATACCCAGAGTGCCGAGGTCAGGGGAGAGGAACAGCGGGCAAACAGAAAGGTGGAAAGGCGCACGTACGAAAGCTGAGCTGACGTCCTAAAAGCTCTGTGAAAGCAGACTCCAGACATCCTAAAAACCATTAAAAGCACACCCAGCAAGCACTGCCGACCCCTCCCACGACTGCCACACCAATGAGGTCTCACCACAGACTCTGGGGAGGAATTTTCAGCCATCTGATGCCTTTGCCTGGCTTGGATCTCGCAGCTGCGGCTTGAGCCTCACGGAGCAGCAGCCAGCTGTCCTTGGCCTCCAGCCCACAGCAAACACATCTGGAACAGCTGGGGATGGCCAACTGCTGCTGGCCAGGAGAGGATTCATCATGTGGATTTAATATTCTGCCTTCCATGTGATGTTTTTGATGGGGAGCGTGGAACAGCCGCTCTCGTGGTCAGCTGGGCGGGCTCTGCTCTGGCCATGGCACTTTGTGCCAAGCACTGCAAAGGCTCCCTGGGCTGCTTGCAGCTCTTGGCTTCCTCAGGGAAGGTGGTCCTGCACACCTGAGGCTCCTGCAGGCAGGCTGCCTTCTGTCCCACTCATCCTCAGGGAGTTCGGTTTGGATCTTCATGCTCCATCTTCAGAGCACCTCGCCCCTGACACCTTTGTTCTCCAGCATTTTGTCTCCTGTGAGAGTTCCCCAGGGATAAACTTTGTAAGTCCCGTTCTTTTTCACATTTAGAGCACAACCTACAGCTGTGCCCAGGGAAATCTCTTTACCCCAGTGTCCCCTGCTGTCCTTTGGCAGGGTTTGCACCCAGGTGCTGTGTGACACGGTCAGAAATAGGATTGCCCAAAGCCTCTTCCCTGCCTGGCACGAGGGGAGGCACAACTGAGCCATCTCCCCCCCTCTACATCCCCACACCAAGTCCTGGGTGATGTTTAGGGGATGGTTTTCATTTTGTCTTGGTTCTCTCTCCCAAGCACTTCCAGGGGACCTGGCTCTGAGGCAGGGGTGAGAGCTCCTGCTGCTTGTGGGGCACACAAAGTCCAGCAGGTGTGGGGGCTCCACATCCCTTTGAAGGAGATAAAGGAGAATTAGGAGGAAGAGAAAGAAATTGTTTGGATGGAGCTTCATTGCCAAGAACCAAACAAACCCCTGCTGCCCCTCTAGGAAGAAGCAGGGTTACCAGGATGGGATCCTTTTTAATTTTAAAGTATTTTTTCTACTGGATTTTTTACCTTTCCTCTAAAAAAAAAAAAACAACCCAACAATTTTTACTTTAAAAATCTAAAATGAAACTTTTGAAAAAACTGCAGTTTTTTTTCTGTAGGGCCTTACATTTCCACTTTAAGCTCTCTACAAGCCAGACCAGCAGTAAGAAAGATGAATTTTTCAGAGGAAACAGAACAATCTCTTTCAGCTCTTTTCTCCTTTTTATCCTTCTATTTTCACCTGAGTGACAAAGTAGTCAGAATATTTGAGCAAGTAGTTACTGCCATAGTCCCTTTCTTCACTCCCATTTCACCAGCCTGAAAAGAAATGAGGGCTTTTCATCGCTTTGAGGGAGGTGGAAAGGCCTGGTAAGTCTTCCCATTAGAAGGTTAAAAAAATAAACCAGCACAAAAAAAAGCTTTGTCAGGTGGAAATGGATGAGAAACCACCCCTTTGAACCAGGTTCAACTCTCGTGCTAAGACATTCCTCTCAAAAAAAAAAAAAAAAGGGGGAAAAAAAAAAAAAGAGGTTTTAGTACTTGCTGCTAAAGATACATTTTGGAACCCGGGCTGATAATAGCAAGGAGTTTGCAAAGTGAAGAAACTGCAAAGCTGCCTTCCTTTCACAGGCAAACCTCAGAGCCCCGGGAGCCAGGCAGTGCTGAGCACTGCTTGATGCAGAGCAAGGAACAGTCCTGGCCCTGGCCGTGAGGGTGGGTCTGAGGAACACCCTAAACCCGTGAGAGGCGTTTTACAGTGGGACTGCACTCCTGGGAAGGCACTCAGGTGCTGGGGGATGACAGCCTGCCCCAGTCCTCGCTGCTGGAACCTTTTGTGGTGAGACCTCACCTGCAGAGCTGTGCCCAGCCCTGTGATCCCAGCACAGTGGAGCTGCTGGAACCAGTCCAGAGGAGGCACCAGGATGCTCAGAGGGATGGAGCAGCTCTGCTGGGAGGAAAGGCTGGGAAAATTGGGACTGTTTAGCCTGGAAAAGAGAAACTTCAGGGTGACCCAATTTTGTGGCCTTTTAGTGCCTGGAAGGAAGCCCACAATAAAGAGGGAGAGAGACCATTTACAAGGGTTGGAGTGACAGGGCAAGGGGGAATGGCTTCCCACTGACAGAGGAGGGGTTTAGATGGGATATTAGGAAAAAATTCTTCATTGTGAGGGTGGTGAGGCACCAGAACAGGTTGCCCAGAGAAGCTGTGGCTGCTCCATCCCTGCAAGTGTTCAAGGTTGGACGGGGCTTGGAGCAACCTGATTTAGTAGAAAATGTCCCTGCCCATGGCAGGGGGTGGGAATGAGATGATCTTTAAGGTCCCTGCCAAACCAGGCCGTTCTGTGGCACTGTGATGAGAACAGCCACACATCTTCCTGCATTGCCAAGGGAAGGGAAACCACACCTGGGGCATGTTGGGCTGTGCAGGCCAGGACCTCTTTGCTCTGGCACTGATTAGCAGCAGAACACCCTGTGTCAGGAGATGTAGAAAGAGGCATCCCTCAGAGGGAGCTCGCAGAGGGATTCCCTCAGCTGCTCACACACGGCGAGCCTTGGCAGGGCTGGCTCTGGAAGCTGCAGCAATCCAGATGCTGGGCAAGCTCCCTCCGGGCCTTTCAGGCAGTGCCTGCCTCAAATGGAAATCCATGAGAGCCTGGAGTCAGCTGCTCCGGAGAGGAAAAGCTCTGTGCCGTGCCCAGCCCGGGCCAGCCCCGTGCCCGGGGGTGCTGTCCCAGAGGGGTCCCATGGAGCAGCCACATCCAGGCTGGGCTGGCCCCCATGGCTCTGACCAGCCCCACCACCCCACGGGAAACGAGTGTCTCACGGAATATCCTGAGCAGGAAGGGACACACAAGGATCAGAGTTTAACTCCTGGCCCTGCACAGGACAGCCCAGGAGTCACACCATGTGCCCAGGAGTGTTTTCCAAGTGCTTCTTGAACTCCAGACCATGACCACTGCCCTGGGGAGGCTGCACCAGTGCCCAGCCACCCTCTGGGTGAAGAACCTGTCCCTAATATGCAACCTAAACCTGCCCTGACACAGCTTCAGCTGTTCCCTTGGGTCCTGTCACTGTCACCACAGAGCAGAGATGGGTGCTGTCCCCTCTGAGGAAGCCGTAGGCTCCTGAGCTCTGTCGTCTCCAGGCTGGACAGACCAAGTGACTTCAGCAGCTCCAGACCCTTCACCATCCCTGTGGCCTCCTTTGGACGCTAATACCTTTATATCCCCCTTACACTGCGGCACCCAAAACTGCCCCAGCACTCGAGGTGAGAGCGGAGCGGGACAATCGCGTCCCTGCCCCGGCCGGCGCTGCTGTGCCCGGTGCCCCCAGGGCTGGGCAGGGCTGGGCAGGGCTGGGGCAGGGCTGGGGCAGGGCTGGGGCAGGGCTGTCCGTGCCGGGGCAGGGCTGGGCCGGGCTGTCCGTGCCGGGGCAGGGCTGGGGCAGGGCTGTCCGTGCCGGGGCAGGGCTGGGC